>JAZHYW010010100.1:0-183560 GCA_037355805.1 Ixodes ricinus | reverse complement strand
CCGCTGAACGGCGTTACCATAGCAACCAGCACTGACGCTATGACTTGACCCAATGCCGCCCCGCCACGTCACAGTGCAAGCAACGGCTCCGATGGTAATTCCACTCGGCGGCGCGATGCGACGCAGCTTTTGTTCCCATGGTGTTTCACGCTTAAAGTCAAAATTGAAGGCAACTTAGAATAGGCAGTACGAACGTTTCACTTAAAAATTATGAGGCCGTCGAGCGGCCGCCGAGTGTTGTGGAAGACGAAGCCGCATAATATGATCCAGCATGGCGCATGCCCGTCCGCCGTCCCCCGCCGTGCGGCCCAGACCCCTAGCTGCGCGACCGCGGCCGCTGGAACTTTGCGGTAAGAGTCTCGCGCGTTCTGTTTCCTCGGTTGCTGCAAGAATTATATTTGTTTGCATCGCAATCTCCTGCTTTCGTATATGTCGCTTATGACTTTCCTCCACAAGTATGCAAATGTTCGCCATCCTCACCGGAGCGGTCGGCGTCTTCCGGGAATCGAAACAGGTGCGGCATTTTCACGCACCTCGACGTGTTTATTTAAATTTATTTTTATTTTACCCTTATCGCTCCCTTCGGGGCTTTACATATGGGCGACAAACATTGAGGACATATAAAATTAACACTAGGAAAACACTGGAAAAAATGAAGTTTAGATGGTTTTACATAATGTAGAGAGTGGCAAGTGCTGCTCGGAATTTGATGGGCTCCTGTATGATTACAATGTCGTCGGGAAGTAAGTTCCCGTCAAAATATTTACAACCGTGAAGGAGCGAATCTGGAGGTTAGTCTTAGGAGTGGTGAGGTGAAGTTTCTTTGTGTCGTCTCTACGTGATGAGATACGTCTCGTGGCTCTGCAGTATTCTTTTTTTTTTAAGGTGAATGATAGTACAATTGATTTACAAATCATTTAAAGCCTCCATCTTCCGGTAGATCACACAATCGTAGGCATGCAACCTAATTGTGGACCGAATACAAGTTGGCAGGTCGTTTATAGAGATAAAGGAAAATCAACGGACCGAGCACGGTTCACTGAGGCATACCCGATTTTACGTGTTGATTTGATGAATTCTTATCCCCATAATAAATGCTTTTTGACGATCTTAAAAAAAATGAGTTCTTTCTGTTACAAAAGGATTTATTTTTAATGAACGAATCTTTAACATAAGACGATGACGAGGTACCTCGTCAAAGGATTTCTGGAAATCAATACAAATGGCGTGCATTTCTTTTTCTGAAAATAAGGTCTTCATGAATGTCACGGGTGAACTCGAAATGCTGTGATTCCTAAGATTGGGACCTTCAGAAACTGTGATGATATACAAAAAAAAAGTTTTTGGCGCATAAGTGGTTAATTATGCTTGAAAAGACTATGAGCTCTAAGAGTTTACTTGGAACACTTGTTAGCGATATGGGCCTATAGATAGCTAAAATCGTTCTTTTGACCAATTTTTTTGTAAATCAGAATCACTTCAGCGTGATTTCAGTCGTCAGGTATTTCGCCATAATTCAAGGATTGTTGAAAAAAAAAGAGGAGGGATAAAATTTTATATTTACAGAGCTTTGAGAAGCTTCGAGGAAATGTTTTCTGGGCCTGGAGCCGAGCTTTGATGGCTGATCATCAATAAGTTTAAAACACCAGCTACTGAAATGGTCATTTGGTTCATTTCTTCGTACATATTATATTTTGGGTTGAAGTAAGGTAGAGAAAACAGGCCCCCGGGACAAAGGAAATCTTTGAAATACTGACTGAATTGTTCACATACGAGGTTCAACTCATATCCAGCTTCATCCATGAACGCGAAAGGCTCTTTGCTTTGTTTTGGGTAAACAGTAGTTCAGAAATGTTTGGGGTTTGTCCTCATAATGCTGCTGAGATTTCTCAAAACGTTTTGGCATTTGTATTCTTTAAAGTTTAGACGTTTGCTAGGATTGATAGTGTTTTTCCCATGTATCAGCAGACTGGAAAAGCTTGGCTGCCCCTTTAAATGCGCGGTTTATTTATTCAGTGGTCTTTTGAAATGTGCTGAGAACCACGGCATTTCAGCGCATGAGTGAATGAAGATTTTCGGAATGCGCATACCAGCGAGTTCAAGTAATTTTTATTCCAAGTAGCTCTGGTTTTCATTAGCTGGTCGAGAATAACACAGTCAGCTATGTAGTACAAAGTGAAAAACGACGTTAAATGGTTGCGGATTTCTTATATATTTGCTTTTGGGCAGGAGGTCGAACTATAGGGGGCGCTTTATCGAGCTTGTTATCCTCACATGCCCGGTGTTTACTAACACAGCAGAACAATGAAATTGAACCTCGCCTAGCACGATCCGGGCACGAGCGCTTCACGTCTGACCAGTGCTTTGGTCGCACGAGGAGTCGCTGCCTTCGAATCGTCATCTTCGATATTCTCTGATCAAAAACAAACAAGAAAATTCGGTTTGTTGTCCCCACAGCTGGAGCGTACCGCTAGAGGCGTGACTGTTTGGTCTGCTCCCCAATAGAATAATTCGAAATGTGTTTTGACCAACGGGATGTGTGTCTTGCGTAGGTATAAGCCACATCCACATTTCCACAAAAAACGTGATCACTCAACTCGTTCCCCAACATGAACACCCAAAACGAATTTGGGCTTCGAAACAAAGAACAAGTCCAAAACAGCGGAACCACGAATTGGCTGACTAATCGTTTGACAAAGTGAAATATTCATGACGTTATATTCACAAAATCGCGAACTTTGTTTAAGAAGCGTACACCAAGCTCTCAAAGGGCATGCAGGTTTGGAAAACTGGCCACACAATGTCGGGGAAATGAAAGCCTCCAGTAAGCACGTAGATATCATTAAGGTAAGTTCTAAACGCGAAACTTCCCCACAGTCATGAAGTAAATGGGAAAAGATCTAAAAACCTGGGGCTTCTAACAAGCGATCGCTTTGAGAGAAACAGCGGGCATTTTTATCCGGGCCCACGCTTCTTCAAAGCTTGGAATTATATATTATTCTTCAACACGTTATAACTTCTTTGATCGCTATGGAACGTAATAATTTACGTTGTCAATTCAAGAATACGTTCCTGTGCAATATTTTAATATACGATTATTTCACACAATATAATAGATTCCCGCTTTTCAAAAAGGGGGGGGGGGAAGATAACACACATGCTTCATAAAACGAGTGCCTCAGGAAACAAACACTTTGCCTATTAATTTCAAAATATTACTGAGTAAAGCCTACAGACAAAGCTGAGAGAATGGTGAGAGGTATTTTACTTCGTGGCATAAAAAACACAATATTAAAGGGACCATGAAATGACATTTTTACTTTTGCCGATAACTTTTATGCATTAAACCTTTGATGTTCACTGAACGCCGAGCAGGCATCCGTTTTCGTTTCGGTTTATTAACTTCTACACGAAACAGTATTGAAATATCGAGTTTTTCTTTCTCTCCAACTCACCGCAAAACAAGCTGCGGCGTAATTTTGACGGTCGTGACACTGCTCTGTCACCGGAACCGGAAGTTCTCATGGCAGTAGGAGAATGGGAGCGTTAGCGGCGAGCTGGCGGTATGCCGGTGAGTTCTACCCGAGTAGTTTTACTGCGCTGATGGCGCCGATGCCACCGACATATTTTCTGAATTGGCGCCTCTCCTCACCGCGATAGCCATGGACGCATCGCAGCTGAGCGAAATTCAGTTAGATAGGTTGCGCTACAGGGACAGCATGGGTCTGGTCCCATACGCCGGTACGAAGCGCAGGAGGTCGTCCGCAGGACAGCCGCTTCTCCACTGCCGTCAGCCGTTTGCGCGGTATCTCTGAAAGGAAGGGGACGCGCTGTCACTCACTGGCGTAGCAGAAAATGCACAGTGTTTTCATGGGCCTAAGCTTTATTAACTTTTATTTTCTCAGGATAAGGCTCGCCGTCTTTGAAGATCACGACTTTGATACACGACTTTACTGATTGTACAAATCTGCCTTACGCCGTTTCTATGATTGCAAAAGACAATGTATCTTATTAGATATATAGCAACGTACAAATATGATCTTGTGATCACATAGACGTTGCGATCGTTCAAGGAATGCTAACATTAATCACTTTTCTCGGGTGATAAAACGCGTCAAAATTCGAATCCGTCATACACGCCTTTAGATACAGTACACACCAGTAATATCGTGAACCTGATCACGCGCGAATGCGCAAATAAGAAATTCAGGTGATGTCCGAGGAGACGAATGCTAAGAAGATCACCACTCTAATCGAAGTAAACAAAGACGGCGGTACGAGCTTTTCTGCTGTCTTGACGGTCCTGCCACAACATCACCGCACGAGTAGATGGATCTTCCCTTCTAGGCCGTGCTGGGTTATCATCGCGACTAAGCGACGAGAATCCAGTCAGGAAGCGCTACCACGCCGGAACTATGAGCTTCCACCACGCCAACCACGTCGAGACGTCACCACTGACGCTGTGTTTTTCAGCAGACAGGCGGCTATGCCGGCGCAGTCTGATCTTTATCTTGCTTCGTTTACCACACGATAGTTGGCACATATCTCCGAGCATTGTAAAAATCGGTAATTCTCCGTCGCATCGCTAATTATTCAACAAAATGTGGATCAGAATATTCCTTGACAAAACGTTTAGGAAACATTCGCCGGAAATTTATTGTTTATGATCGCGGTGCTGGTGGGTAGACTCTGATCTAATAGGCGATGTGGATTTGGCTGACGCGCAGTGGCACTGCGGATGCATTGCAGTAAAGTGCAGAGAGCTTCCGAAGGAAGAAGCGATAAAAGAGTTATTTTTGTGTTTTGGTTTTCTTCGCACCTTTTATGACGTGCGGTTAGAGGAACTTCGATTTCAAAATCGTTTCATGGTTCCTTTAAGCAAGCAGGTGAAAAATGGCACGCCTGGTTTAGCAAAGAATAAGCAAAATAAAGGATTTGGCTCTGGCTAACATGTATTCGCGACTCCAGCAAAACGAACGACACCTGCGCGGGAAAACACTGAACTGGCCGGACCAGGTCCTTTCGCGATTTCTGCTCGTCTCTTCTGGCTTCCAGGTTTGCATGTTGTCGGTGGATTGCGCGACAAACAGTTCTTACCGGCGTCAGTGTCGTAACCGCAGTATCGCCTTGTGACCCATGTTGCTCTTGCACGCGACCTATGGAACCGCGTGAGCCAGACATTCTGCGTTTCTCAACGTTCATCAGCACAGTGGAAGGACAGTGGCAGTCCTTTCCTCGCTCTCTCGAAGAAAGTCAAGCCTCTGGAAGCTCGCTTACCCCAACACATCGCCGGAGGTCTGAAAGTGGAGAATAAAAAGTGGGGCGAACCATTTGGAGTCCAATTCCTGCTCGCTGATGCCCCAGCGTTGTGCGTTGAGCTGGCATATGGCACGGCACGACCTGGATCTGACCGCCATATTTGCCTGATAGTGGCGTCCCTATAGGTCGCTGGAGTCGCTCCTCGGACCGTAGTAGAACACAACCGTTTCTTTTCCTTCGGAGTATGATTTATGGTTTCACGCAGTGCGTTGGCTGCTGAGTTAGTACAGCCGCTAGCGTGCCCATACTACAGTGAACTGTACCCATACCTCAACAGTACAGCAACATTTGCTATGCTGTGCACCCTACGCAAAGGTTATCGTAGAGCTTTGATCGACAAACAATTAAAGGGGCCATGAAACAAAGATGTATTGACCCCATCTTAATTTTCTTATATTCAATAAAGCCCAAAGATGTTGTTTCTAGGTTTTGCGGCCAAATATTGTGTCTGGAATTTACAAACCGCGTTTAAAAATCATAAGTTTCGGCTGATTCTGAAACGACCATACGACACGGTGTGGGAACCAGAGGCAACAAAACGTCATCATAAGTGATATATAAAGCGGAACAGATATTAAACTTTATTTATTGTTCGCATAACAAGTGGAAAATGATAAAAACAACTAATCATTTATTGACGCTCTTATATTATTTACACGATACAGCATCACGTGATTTGCGATTGAGTTCCGGTTTCAAACGCATCCTAGTCTTCCGTCGCTTGGTAGCCATGGTAACAACCGGGTCACGGGTCTATTAGCGGCGAGATGTTTTGGTGGCGCCCTCCTATGGTTTCCTCTCGTGACGTCATTACCTTGCGAACAACAAGTTCGATGGTGTTTGGAATTAGCATGGTGGACGCTTGAAATCATTGCGCTTTCAAACTAACACTGCCAACACCGTCAAATTAAAGTTCTTTCATTCCTCTTATTTCCATCGATGAGAAATTCTTTGCTGAAATATCAGACGTCAGATCTCCTTCGTTGACTTGCCTGCGTGACGTCATTATGGCCGCTGTTGGGCGGCGTTATCTGCGCTCTGTCTGTGGTCATTCAGTCCGGTCTACGTCGCCATCTTGCGCAGACAACAAAAATTCCTATTGGTTACTTATGATGACGTGTTTGTAGAACTGAGTAGAAGCTCCCGAGAAACCGAAATTATCTTTTTGCGCCAATAAATGGATCCGGGCGATCAAATGAATGAACGTGGGTTGCGTAATAAAGGACAAAAATTCCAAATACACATATAGACGCTTTGCAGCAGCTGTTCATGGGCCCCGCCATAAGCAACCTTCAGTTTTTGTTCCCTCTTATTACGTTCGCTTCACGTCATCATTGCCACAGCAGGACAGGTTATTGCGACTTTAGGTGCTACTGTGTCCTCCTCCTCCAGCATAGGCCCTGTGGAGGCTCATAAACGCCCGCTTCAGTGGCTCGGCATTTCGGCAAAACAGGGGAAGGTCGGCTATGGCGGCTCAATCTGGCGCGTGTACAGACGTCTATAGCTCTGAATTTCGAGAAACGTTTCACGGCCCCTTTAATGCAGCCATTAATAGAAACAAATTGCGTCGTTCATGACTAGCGTAACTTGTGTAATGAAAAATGACCTTTCGTACAGAATTGTTTCTGTGATAAATTGGTTATTCTTTAGTTCTCTTTGAATATTTGTCTTCCAATCTCAGTTGTAAGTGGCATATCAAAGTATTTAGTGAGGTTAGAGCACCGGCCATAATCCTAGTATAACATAAATCATTATGTTTGTATTATAGATCTAAAGATTTTAACACGCGTACAACGAACGAACCGAAAAACGGATGAGAATTAAGACGCTTTAAAATAAGTCCTTACCATTTCTTTTATACGAGCCAAGTGAGATAATTTATCGTAAATAAATCACAATTGTGATCGCCTGGAGCTGAGCTGGTTTGTTATTCATGCTTGTAAGATTTGCCAGCTGAACGAAGGAAGGAAATGGGATGCGACATTGTGTCAGGCTTTTCCATCGATATAAAAGACATGTTCTATTCCATTCCCCATGCCACTCTTTCACCGATCCTTCATACAACAATCGAAGAGCAAGGCGTCCAACGCTTCTCCAAATGCAGCTGGGATGAACCTCGACAGCTTCCTGGAGCTCTTAGCTATCTACCTTACGGCGACTGTCGTGTCTCACCAGGACCAGCAATATGTACAAAACTCTGGTGTTTGCATAGGTTCCGCAGTTGCCCCATACATATGCGATATATACCTTGTAGCTTGCGGGAATACCATTCAAGATAATCTGAAAGATCATTGCATCGAGGCCATCTTCCGATACGTAGATGACTTTCTTGTACTATGCGACTCCGAAGTAGACGAGCTGGATTGATGGGTGTCTAGAAGTAGTCATGCGCATTTTGACCAAAGCTGTCCTGGACTTTCCCTTATGGAAATCTTATATCTGGAACATATCTGGCCATATCAAACATTATATGATTATATACGGCCTATAGTTAGTCTTATCTGGAGTATATACGGCCTTATCTGGCGTATATACAGCCTTATCTGGCGAATATACAGCCTTATTTGGCGTATATCATGTCCTTATCTGGCGTATATGCAGCCTTATCTGGCGAATATACAGCCTTATCTGGCGAATATACAGACTTATCTGGCCTATATACAGCCTTATCTGGCGTATATACAGCCTTATCTGGCGAATATACAGCCTTATCTGGCGAATATACAGACTTATCTGGTGAATATAAAGTCTTTACTGGAATATATACAGCCTAATCTGGCGTATATACAGATTTATCACGGCATATATACAGCCTTATCTGAGGTATATACTTCGTTATCTGGCGTATATACAGCGTTATCTGGCGGCCAATTTTCAATATATAAAAAAGTTTAAAAAGTAAAACATGCCGCATCTCCACGTGGTGAATGATGTTAATTGGGGCGAAGCTCTGGTGGTGCTGATGATACTGATTTTATATTTCATAGGTAGTGCTGATGGTGCTGATTGGTTTTTATTGCTCATAGGTAGTGCTGAGTTTTTGGGTTGCATTTCTACTTCATTATTATTGCTTTGTGGTCGGTGAAATGCAGAGTCGGTGGTTCTTCTAGCGGATCAGCTTGGATCCGCTAGAAGCCGTGGGAACTGCATCTCCACCGCTTAGAGTCAACGGTCTATGTCAGAAAGAGAATGATGTGGTATGGAACGTGGTTATATACGCATTTGAGCATTTGCCCGCATGCCCTCTCGTCTATAAACGTTGAGCCAATGCATGCAAAGTTTAACGCGATTATATACGCGTTTGACCGCAGTGCCCACTCCTGTATAGGCGTTGAGCGGCTACAGGCAACGTTTCATCCATGACAGACAGATGGAATGGCAATCGATGTGAGCACGGTCGCCGGACGGATGTACAAGGCTAGGACCATAAGGAGCTTCGCCCCCAATAACAGTAACCCCAGCTCTTGAGTTACTACCACAACTTAGAGCCCCCTACTCGTCCCGCAGCCGTGGCCAAGTGGTTAAGGCGATGGACTAGAAATCCATTGGGGTCTCCCCGCACAAGTTCGAATCCTGTCGACTGCGGAAACATTTTTTTATTTTTTTAAGAAGACAGATGGGATGGCAATCGATGTGAGCACGACGCCGGACGGATGGACAAGTTAGACCATATGAGCTTCGCCCCTAAAACTGCTTTGTTAGTAAAACTGTGAATGACTCATTGTTCGCGAGCCTAACATTAGCACAAATAATCCCAAACTTCAGCTTTGGAAGCTTAAGCTTGGGATTATTTGTGCTGATTTTCTCGAGGATTTCAATGTAGCTTAATTATTTCTGAAGTACATTACGCCCGAATAAACAATTTGCCAGCACCCCAAGTTCTCGGCCCGTACTCGAGGAATTATGGGGAGGGGCTTGCAGCTGCCTAGTGGTCGGAAATTTCGACCAATTTATGGTTACACAGCTTTGAGTGTAATTCGGAGTCACCCTGAACAAGTGTATAGTACCCAAGTACCTTTCATATCACTTTTAAGATTTCTCGCCAATGTCAGTACTCTGCATTCTGTCCAACCTTCAACCTGGGTGAGCTGCAGACATATCTCTTACATTATTATCATTCTCGCATACAGCTTCAAAGACGCTGATATTAAGTTAGAAACGCTAAAAATGCTATAAACAGCTCCGCTGAATCCAAGCTAAATCCCGGTTGTTGGTTGGGATTTCTCGGCTTTAAGTAGTGCCTGCTAAAACAACAATCACGAGAATGATAGTACTGCAAGAGATTATTGCGGCTCAGCCAGGTTGAAAAGCAGATCGCATGCACAATTTCATAAACGCTGCCATTGACGAAAATGTTTAAAAGTGATTTGACAGGTCCTTGAGCCCTATGAAGACGCTTGTTCAGAGTGACTACAAATTACACTGGAACTGTCTAATTATAGAATTGGTCAAAATTAGCGATTACTAGGGGCTGGAGGATCACTGTTCCCATAATTCCTCGCGTGGGGCCGGGGCACTTGGGAGAACTGTAGACGAAAAAAAAATATATAAAGTGCTGATTTCAGGTTTGTGTCCTTTCGATATGCCAGGCCAGATCTGGGATTTACATACTTAGCCAGATCTGGGTGATGTGTAAAGGCTGAACTCCATGGAACGAATTATGCGACGAATAACTGGCGAACGCCGCCTGACGGCACGCTCGCTTTGCGCGCGACATAGCATGCCACTGTGTTGATTCCACGCGCCGAGCAAAAGCCGCCGGGCGAAATTCGTCTGTTATTCGCAGCATATTCGTCCCATGGAGTTCAGCCTTAACCCCGTAGATATGAGTGCAACACCACTAGAGGCTTCTTTTTGGTGGTTGTGCTGTCTCCATTGGTTTCCGTCGTACTTGCTTGGAGATGTTTTCTACAAACAGGTACCAGGAGTGTGTCGGTATCCTGGAGCCGTGAAGCCTAGAGATTTTTTGTTTGAAAACTGCGCTCGAGCCTATAGGGGCAATTTCTGTAGTGCTGGAACAAGAGCTGTAGTAGCCAATCTTCGTTTAACAGTTTTGGAATGTTCGGAATCACTCGGAAGAAATCCATTACAGTATCTGGCTTGATACATCCAGCATACGTGTGTGCATTGAACTTTAAGGTGATATCAAGAAACCGAATACATCGGTTTACAGAAAGTTAATGGGTATGGGGTATACCTCTGGGGACGCAAGGTTTTCAAACTGAAGTGATGAAGGACGAGGGAGAACTATTTCATCTAGGCAATAATGAAAGTTGACGAAGGGAAAGAAGTTATTCGTTAAACGAAAGTCGACGAAGGAAAAGGTTTATTCAGTAAATGGTTGTTAGTCCAGCGGAGTGCATGTGTATGTTCCTTGTCTCTCTCTATCTTGTATATTCTTCCTTCGTTCAGCTGGCGAATCTCACAAGCATAGAAATCACAAATATGTTTTTAATTAAGCCATTTTTTTATGTCTGTGCATTAATTATATCCTCATTTATCGGAAATAGCGTACAATTGTCATCGAATAATTCGAATTTCGTGTGATGTTTTCGACTGGTTTTTTCCCGTATTTGTTCCAACTTTAAATCTCATAAAACAAAATTCCGGCGCAGTTACATAAAATCCACTTCAAAATTTTCGGGCGGAGTGGGCGGAGTAAAGTCAGAGTAGATCGCCGCTTCAGAAAAAGCTTAATTTGCGAGAGGTCTCATGTAGACGCAGCATTTTATCACAGTTGCCGTTTTACTCCTGGGCCTTTGATACCGATGCGTGCAATAAGCGGCAGCGCAATGCGAAAGAATGACTGTAAAAAATGAAAGACGTTTACAATTCTCTGTAATGCCAAATTAGAGCGCAGCTCTTGAGGAGGAGGTGAGGGTACGGAGGGTACGGAGGGCACGGAGGGTACGGGGCACGGAGGGTATGGCGGGAAGGCTAACCGCGCGCCAGGGCTGGGCAGAGATACTGCAGAAAGTATTCGGGAATACAAATACTGAGATGCATGTATTTTAAGGCCCAAAATACAGATGCTGAGATACATTTGTCTTTCATGCAACGGGATATCCCTGAGATACTTCTGCCGAAACTGCGAAAAAGTATTCTGGAATACAGATACAGATACTTATAGAAATACATTTGCTCCTGAACGGTGCTACGTGGGGAGGGTGTAGTTCGTGACGAATGCAAATGGTAATGTATGGTTGTGTTTCTCTTTCTGTGTCATTTTATGCACTTCCCGTTGCCGCGAACTCTTCATTTATCATGAATTCCGCTAAAAAAAAATATGTTACTTCCGGTGAACCACATATAGTTACTGAACGGTAAACACTGCGTGCCTTGCTTAACAAAAGGCGTAAAGGCGTCTGCCCGAAACAAAACTGTTGTCTTATATGCTTCTAAGTCACCCATAATGTGGGGAGATTAGACAGCAGAGCCGTACCTTTTCTACACTCAACTCCTTTACAGCGTTCGCTCTACGAAATTGGAAAAAGTGGAGGGCTTTATGAGAGGAGCTTATTCTGTAATTCGTGCAAGTAATGTTCTTTAAACAAGCTTTTTTAATGTTTGTGACTGTGATGGATCACGTATAGGGCGGGTTCATATTATAAATTCTAAAGAACTTGTACCGAACATATTTTTATGTTCTTAAATTTATTGTAAGAAACGACAACAAAAGTGACGAGACAATTATAGTCTGGCAAAGTATCGTGATACAAGCGATACATTGTAAATGTATTTCACTACTGAGATACAAATACATTTTTCAATTGTATCTCGATACAGAGATACAGTATACTCGATAGTATCTCGAAGATACAATCGCGATACTGGCCAGCCCTGCCGCGCGCGTTGCATTATGAGATGTTTTTCCGCTAAATTTAGGGGTAACATTTCCTGCTAAATATACCGGGAAAAATTTCCCACTAAATTTCACGCAAATATTTTCCCGCTAAACTTAGCGGAAACTATTTACCCGCTAAATTTAGAGAAAACATTTCCCGCTATATTTAGCGGGGAAACTCTCCCGTTATGCAACGCGCCCGGTTGCGCCGACGCCGACGGCGACGATGACGCCGCTCAAGACGGAAACGGACACCTAAGACCTGCGCTTTAAAAATCACCTGGATTAGATATTCTGTTTAATGCAACAAAGGCGCAAGAGCACTGGTACGCAGTTCCTACTCCCCTGCGCGGCAAAGGGGGGAGAGAGAAAGAGAACGAGCTTTTCCGACTCAGCGCTGTTGAATGCGATTGGTCACACGCGCTGTGACGCCAAAGCAATAGCCGCGCCCCATAGCTTCACTTCAGGCTGGGTGTTTAAAATCACGAATGCCAGATATCTGAAGCTTAATCTAAAAATCGCAGGAAGCGCTTTTCCGTTGTCGAAAAATATATTAAAACAAGTCCTCGACAAGGCAAAACGGTATTCGCTGAGCCCAGTGCCATCACAAAACAAAAAGGGGGGGGGGGGTGTACAGCTTTGGGTGCAGCGCTCGAGGCGGGGGGGGGTGCAGCCGGGCCACGAGAGCAGGTAAGAGGTGGAAGGAAGGGGAGGGGGGGGGGCGGGTCGCGGCGAGCCACCACCCCGGGTGTCGCTGACTCTAGCGACGCCACTGCCTGAACCACTGATCCCCACTGGGGGCTTGATGGCAAGAACAGGTATGAAGCCATCGGAAGTAAGTGACTAATCCCGGAAGTGAGCGCTTGAAAGGCTTTTCAACTCTTTCCGACCACTGGACTGAACAGCGTTCGGGGCGTTGGATTTCTTCTTGTCATTTCAAGAGAGCCAGCTTGTTGCGCACTAACAGTGCATGCAGACCCGAGAAGTCTCCTGGGAAGCCATTGGACGTAAAAGTATTTGATATTGTAGTTGATCAAGTGAGCATATATCCCACGTTCAAATGACCTTATTCCCGGGATTTAATTTAAAACGGGATTATTAATACCCACGCAAATACACGAAAAAGCATGAACCAAAACACCGACTGAATGCACTAGGAAGTCCAGCAGACGCCCGACCTCCGGGACAAGCATCGAACTTCCGGTGACTTCACCTGCGCCAGGCTCGGAGAGCAGCCATGAGCCATCCAGCACTCTTTAATAGAAATCATTGGACCGAGATTCCTGATATTGAACCTAAAGGTCAGGAGGTCGCAATTGTAAACGGTAATTACCGCCATTTGGGCTTCAGCTCTGCAATAAGAAACCAAATGGCGGCGCCCACAATATATTCAGGAAATGGAGTGCCAATACTCTCAACGCTGCTTTCTCGGTGACTCTACACTCGTTGTCATGCCCAAGGAAAAAAAGCAAGTTTTGACGCATTATTTATGCGCTACGCGAAGTAGTTCTAAGAAGATTTGGTTATCAGAGGAAGAAGCGACGCTTTTGGCGTTTGAGACATGTACGTCTTGATAAGATATCTATATATCTAACCTAAAATGCACCGACATATATCTTAATTCTCCACATAAAGGAGGAAACTAGTAACGCCCACCAGGGGCAGGACTTTTTTTACTGCGGTTCTTGAAGTGAGGGTTAGTGTAGCAATATTAATCCCGGGAGAGGGGAAACAAGGGGCACAAAGAACAAACACACATCTCTCATTTGACTAGAGCCACTCAATAACCTACGCTTCAGAGTAACGACACTCCAGACATCTTGGTGCTTAAAATCATGGTTGCCAGTTACCTGAAGCTTTATCTAAAATCGCAGGAAACGCTTTTCCGTCCTCTACAAATGTTAAAACAGTTCGCGACAGAGTAAAGCAACATTACACGAGCTTCCTAACACCGAATCTAATGCTGAGGAAGTCGCTTTTCTTCTTTTCTTAATTGTGGCGATCGACAGTTGCGTCTGCTCTGCACTAAGCACCAAGATGACAGTGCCCACTAGCAGAACGGGAAACGGAGGGCCGATACTCTGAGCGTAGCTCATCTAGTGGCTCTAGGTGCGACCAACACCAACTCGAGCAAGCGAAGTCTGCGAAGAGTTCCCGAATTAAACTATCGCTTCCAAAAGAGAAAAGAAGCCAGTGGAAACGTAAGATGCATTATGACGTCATTCACACGTAGCAACCGAAACTCCGTCAGTACATATACTAACGACGAGAAATACAAACCTCGGAAACAAACCAAAACAACACGAAAAAGAAAAGTAAAAAAAAAAAGCATGATCGGGCATATTCTTGTTCCGTGCTGTGCCTCGGGACGGCAAGATATCGAATCCCGATACGTCAGCGAGACGATCAAGAAGAAGGACGATTAGCCTGGAACATCGAACAGGAGAGAAACAGAGATACAAGCTCGTCCGCGGCACCTATCGACACAAGTGCACAAGCGCGACAAAAAGAAGAAAAAAAAGAGAGAGAACGAAGAAAAGACAAAGTGTAGGAGCAGTTCGGGCTTGGAGACCTCGCCCTGAACGCGGGAAGGGGGAGGGGGGGGACGATCGATCGGGCAATTAAAGGGGTTACACGGGCTTTTTGGCGAACAGGAAATCAATGGAGCAGTTTTACGCGCCTCTCTGTTTTCCTTGCCGCTATTAAACGCCCGGGGATTCACTGCGCCCGCTGCGTAGAACAATGGCACGGCGACGACGCGAGACCCATTTATTCAACCTCGATTTTGTTTGGTCTTTACGACTTCCTGGCTAAAACGTTTGTTTCTACTTTTTTTGTTGTTTTATTGGAGAAGGGGAGGGAGGGGGAGAGAGTGGTAGTGAGCGTAGGCGGAATTCGGGGCGCCGTTGCAGTGTAATCGCCGACAGATTTTGGGATGATAGAGTGTACGTGCTGTGTCGATTGGAGCTGCGATTTTGCGTGTACGACTCTGCTGATGATTTTATGCATCGGAACACCGGCTGCAATAGGGGTCATCTTTTAAAGACGCACTGAACTTCCGATATAAACGCCGTTTTTGTTAAGTACTTGGATATGACGCGTGTGCCATAAAATTATTTTCCCGCGAGAAAAAAAATAATATAATTTTCAGCGCAATGTTTACGTCGCGTGACAGCTTTTGCGTATGAGGCGATTTTGATATGTTGGGCACGTTGACCCAAGATACTTGCTTCAGGAACGTTTCTAAAAACACTGAGCTGAGGAAAACAAAATATTTAAAATGACTGCATTGCAGACGTGTTTACCAAGATGAGCGCTCTCCGAAAAACAAATTAGCGTAATATTTACGTCGCGAGACTTATTTTAAGAGAGGGGCGATTCCCAGATGTGCCTTTCTTGCAGCTCACGTCGACCGGAAACGGAAGCACATGGCAAAAATTAAATAAATCTCGCGACGTAAGAAACACATTATTTTTTTCCCTTTTTGCTGAATTTTACCTTTTGAAAGACGTCTTTTATCCATGTTCCCCGAAGATATATCTGAGTTCAGTGTCCCTTTAACGCTGAGCGACTGTGGCTGTGGGTTTAATCCGGAATGTTGAAAGATAGCTAACAGGTGGTACTAGGATCGTTCCAGCAATATTCGTGAGAGCTGCAGACTTCATCGTTTGCAAAGTTTCTTCCGCGCTCCTGTGAAATGTGTCGCTGCAGCCGACTAGGCAATGTGACGTAAACCGGGCGTGCAGTTCGGATTTGGCAACTCGCCCCTACCATTTTTCTGCAGACCTCTCACTTCCCGTTCCAGCACACTTCCTTACTCTTTAACCTAGACAAGAAGACAACGTGTGTCATGTCGTTTAAACATAGTTCGTGAAGGATTCAAAGTTCTTTTGCAGGAGAGCTTTGTCCACACTCTTTGGTCTCTCTTTGAATTTTATGCGCTGTAGGAACATTTAGTGCGCTTTCACCATTTTGTAAAGCATCAAATAATTTTACCGGTACCCCATTCCCAAAATTGCGTCCCGTCCGTCCGTCCGTCGCCCTCGCATTTTCCCCTAAATTTGAGAGGGAAGTGGCGTCCCTTGACGTCACCTGACCTACACACATCAGGGAAATTGACGGCTTGTGACCTGTACGTCAACTCCGTTTCCCCGCTATATTTAGCGGGAAAATTCGCGTCTTGTGGCCAAAACATCGATTCAGTTTCCCGCTAAATTTAGCGTGAAATGTACCGTCACGTAACCTCTACGCCAATTCAGTTACCCGCTGCGGGAACGTTCACGCCTTGTGACTTACACACCAATCCAGTTTTCTCGCTAAATTTAGCGGGAGGAATCAATGTCACGTGACGACCGATACAACCATTCAGATGAGCAAAATAATTTGTTGGCCTACTTGGTTAAACATCGCAAAAATAGAAAGCGCGAAAGAAAGGCCAAGTGGAAGACTACACGGGACAACAGCTTACTCGCAACTAACGTTTTAATTCGGACAAATACAAAGACGAAGATATCAAAAACCCAACTGTTAAAAGAATGTTTTTTTGTTTTTGTTTTTCATAAGAAAGGGGTAAGATCTAAAATTATTAAGAATTAAGAAAATAAAAAGGAAAATTAGTAAAATAAAAGGAAAATGTGTACATGATTAAAGTAGCACTGTGAGAAATAAAACGAAAGAGAAAAGAAAGGTAACGCAAATTTAAGAACAATTAGAAAAAAAATGTTGTATGTTTTATAATTCTTTTCATAATAAAGTCACAGATGGAGCACTGATGCAGGCGTTTCCTTTGTTTGCACCGCTCAGCGATTGCATGAATTGACTCTAATGGAGCCCTAGAGTTTCAAAACACATGTGGCTTACCGGTGGCGTCTTTCCGAGAACTTTGTAAAGTTTTATTTGAGCTCCACTTTTGTCACGTTCTCAGGAGAGACTTAGATACAGAAGAAAGGAATCTGGATTGGGTCAGGCGTTGCTTCCATTTTGCGCGACATTTCTTTTTCTCAGAAGTGTGACAGGGGCATAACCCAGGGTTTGACCTCCTATCCACTCGACACGCATATTTAGATACGTTGACGACTATCTTGTGCTTATGACTGAAATAGCTGACGCAAACCACACAAAACTCATCAACACCATCAAAAGCATATTTCTAGGTCAGGCCCAATGAACTAACTTCACCCACGAGGCTCCGACTAACAACCTCCTCCAGTTTCTTGATATGCGACTTACCTTTCAAGATGACCACGTCTGTTGGATGTATTCACCTAGATCAAAGAAACACGAATACTTCAGTATGAATCTGCGCACTCAAAACTCGTCAAAAGAGGCAATATATCTAGTTGTTTGAGCGGTGCCCTGAAAAAGTATTGTATTCATTCAGCGAGGGAGAGCTTTGACGCGCAAGTACTACGGCTCAAGGCGTCAAGTTACCCCACTTCTATCCTGTCCGACGCTGCTGAATGTATGATCAAACCGAACAAAACATGCAAGAGAAGTAGACAAAAAAAAAAGAAGCTGCCCGGCGGTCGTCCCTTACATCTATCGTATTTCTCATGACTTCAAGAAAACTTGCCTCCAAATACGATGTGCGGGTCGTGTTTTCAGCCCCAGATAAGCTAAAAAAGCTCTGTCCGAGAGTCAACACCCAGCGCGCAAAGCCTGAAGAAAACGGTGGCAGGCGCTGCCACAAATACGTCAGCTGTTGCAGCGGAGTAGTCTACGAGATCCCGTTCACCTGTGGGAAGGTGTATGTTGGACAGTCCGGAAGATGTATCAACGTAAGACTCAGAGAACATTCGATATTACTTCAAATCCTCCCCTTCGGGGCATCTCGCTATACATATGAGGGACTCTGGATGCGCCCCGCTGCTGTCCAGATCAAGGATTCTGAGTAGGAGTCCCGATAAGCAAACTCACGAGATTTTTGAGGCCGAAGACATTGCGAACAAAGGAGACGCCTGCATCAATGCTCCATCTGTGACTTTGTCATCAAAAGAGTAGAGTACATGCAAAAATTTTTCTTAATTTTTCTTAAATTTGCGTTACCTTTCTTTTTCTCTTTTTTTTTATTTCTCACACTGCTACGTTAGTCATGTACACCTTTTCCTTTTATTTCTCATTTTCTTTCTTTTGTCTTTCTTTCATTCTCGGTCTTTCCAGATTCTTTCGCTCCTTTCTTTAAAAAAAATGTTTTGCTTTGAACATTTGGGTTTTTGATATCTTCGTCTTTGTCATTCTGCGAATTAAAACGTTAGCTGAGAGTAAGCGCTTCTCCTGTGTAGTCGTGTAGTCTTCCACTTGTCGATGTCTTTCGCGCTTTCTGTTTTCGTAACCATTGAGTTTCCCCGATAAATTTAGCGGGAAAATATATGTCACGTGACACACCCATTTGCTCACCAATTCCTATGACTTTGAAGGAAAAGGTCACTGGCAAACTTCTTTCCGACCTTCTTGGCGTCTTTCGGTACAAAAGAAATAGTCTCCATAACATTCACGCCCATATTCTTCTATCATCTTTTGACTACTTTTTTTTAATTGGCGTCGGTTTTGTTATGTTCATTCTCTTTAACATATATCCACCATGTAACTCAAACGTGGGTCTTGCGCGCGCATGTAAAACTGCCTCATGTTTGTAACTTTTTTTTTCTTGTGAGCGGAAATTGCTTCTTTTTAATAATGAAATTTTAGCGTTAGAACGTAAAATAACGTAAAATAAATAAATAAATAAATAGATCACATAAATAAACTAATGTGTGCATGCATAAATTAATGGATGAATATAATAATGTGAATATGTAAAGTAAATCAGTAAACAAATAAATAAGTAAATAAACAAATAAATAAATAAGGTAAATAACGATGCCGGTCTCACTTATCTTTCTCTCTCTCTCTCTCTTTGCCTGCAGTGTGTGCCATCATGAAGAACGGCACCTTCTCCATCATCGCCCCCACTACGGCCACTTCATATGCCACGTTGGCCTCGTACGCCAACACCTTCAGAATGCCATTCGTCAGCCCCGCCTTCCCGCAGGTGAGACAAATCCTCGGAGCGATCACACGTCTCCGGAATACTCTACTCACGAAGGGCGACGCCCAACACCCTGAAGAAACTAAAAATCAGTCACATTAAAATAACATAGAACCTCTAACATTGCAAGCTCAGTGACAACTGTGGAACGGCTTGAAAACGTAATAGAGCAACTGTTATGTGGGTATTTTGAAATTAATACGATTGTAATCGCTCTTCCGGTGGTTGGGGCTATGCGTTCTCTTTGTTGGCTTCTGCTATTTTATATACTCTGCAATGTAAACAACACTGTTCCCAAGGTCGTTGGGAGTGTAGATGCCCATAAAGTTGGGCTGGTCACGTGATATAATTTCTAAGAAATCGAATGAAAATCGAGCCATATTTGGAATAGGAGTAAATACTAAAACAACATTTATTGGTAAACGAATCATGCATGCATGAATATCTACATCATGTTGATAACAAACATGCATACAACATAGTCATATTTGTTATTTGCGTGCGAAAGACTCACCAGATCTTTCTTTTTTCTTTTTTTTTTTTTCAAAAGTAGCTTTGAGCAGTTTTCGCTTGTTCCGTACTTAGAGCGATATTTGGTTGATTTCTTGTCACATATCGGTTACAGATTTTGTGGTGAAAAAAGAAATCCTTCATTGCCAACCTTGTCGTCAAACAAAACTTGACTCAATGTAGTGTACAGTGAGCACCTTCCCTCCTAGGTGACAGACCTGAGACCTGCGCTGTACGGCATCAGCCTCCGACCCCGCTACCTGCCGGCAATTGTGGAGGTCATCAGGCACTACCGTTGGAAGAGTATCCTCTACCTATACGACTCCGACGACGGTGAGTACTCTCTCTCTCTCTCTTTATACCCAAGTATCACTCACACTTTTCAGGAGCTCCTGAGTGCATACTAATCAGACCTGTACGGTATTCACTACAAGTAGTAAATTTTATTGTAATGGACTAGTTTTTGGAGTAATTTCGTAATCATTTTATTACCTTCATTAGGAAGTGATCCCAAGAGTAATCTTGGAAGTACTAAAATTCTTTGTGACCTTTACTATTTCTCTTTCACCCTTTTAATGGCGCCCTTGAAGTTTTTACCATAGAGTTATTATAATGTACGCTAGAGGTTCAAGTGGCGCTAGTGTGCTGACGCAAATTGAAGCAGACAGCAACCACTCGAAAATTGAATTCCGGTAATGCATTTATATGGGAAAAAGTGAGTGCATTTTCTCCCTGCGCTCGATCATAAGAGCAAATATCCCGAATAATCCGTACGTACCGTATTTTCCGGACTATAGTCCGCGGACTATACATGTTTAAAAGTTGAAATTTTAGGCTGTGCGGACTATCTACGCGTGCGGACTATACAGGAATTTTTTTTTTAAATTTCGTTGATTATGACGAGACGAGACGGATTTTGTGAATAAAAGAGTATGTTAATGATGATTTATGTATATTATAGGCTTCTTTGTGAGCTAAGAAAGCAGACATATGTCAAGGTGTGCCGCGTATGAGAAGATTTTCGTGTCAACTAAGCACCAGGTGCGGACTATGCACTGAGTGCGGACTATGCGCCGGGTGCGGACTATCTAAGCAAAACTTTTATTTTCACCCCAAATTTGCCCCTGCGGACTATACACCGGGTGCGGACTATAGTCCGGAAAATACGGTACTAGGTAGCTTGGAACATTTCTCAGTCAGGCAGACAAAATAATTGGTCAGTTACGGCGTTTTTCTTTCATGATCATTGCATTAAAAACGGCGCTAAAACGGCTTCGTACATGTATGTTTATGCACTGTCGGACACTGTAAGCGCGAACACGACATCGGCGCTTTTCAGCATGAGGGATATACGTGCTAAACGAACGAAGAACATCCAGATACTAAGAAAGACGGCAAGAACTACGCAATAACACTGGATCAGTAACTACCCGTGCATGTACGATCAAAATAAATTGAAGGCCACGTAATATACTATTTTGATTTTAAATAAGTAAGTAGTGCTTTATTCTTTCTGCTCTGTGCGAAGCTGCTTGTTCTACGTTCAAAACATCACCCGCACGCTCGAAATATTTGCAGAACAAGTGCCCGATAAAAGCTTCCCGGCGGATAAACAAAATACAAAGATACACCTTTCATAACCCATGCACTTTATTCTTTGAGTTTTGCATTGTTTATCCGCTCATAAAGATGCACAACGGGGTTATTTTTATGTGTGACATGACTGGCATATTATCAATATAGGTATATGCGTCACCGGAATGCTGGCGAAGCTTGAACACACTCTTTATTCCCTTCGATTGTTATTTTGCTTTGAATCGTCATGTGTTTTTACACACCTGCTGTGGAACACATGTCTGGGACTGAAATGTAGCGAAGTTAAACATCGTTCACTGATGAAGAAAAATGTTCTAAAGCAATTACAGTTATTACAATGCTAACCAAGGTGCATACCATTCGATACGACCCAAATAGGCAAAGTGTTCAACCAGCCTGCGGAGCGCCTGGTTGCTCTTCAGTAATCGGAGAAGTAACGGTTACGTTTTCAAGCAACGGCCAATGACTCTTCTTTTCGAGTAATCAAAATATCTAACTGAATACTTTTTAGGCAAGGATAAACCTAATTGTAATCCCTTACTTTTTTTCTCGAGTCACGTTTACGAGACTGACTCACTCAAACAGAGAAGAATAAGGCATGTGGCCGTACCTGCAGCGACGCGTACACTGCGCAAAGGGGGGGGGGGGTCATTTGTGTGTTATTCGACACGTCACCATTACACGGAGCCCCGAGTGCAGCGGTGCTTTCTTGGGGAAGGAAAAAAATAGAAAAAAACGCCAATAAAAAAAAAAATTAACGAGTTTTTTTAATATTTTTGGAAGAACTTTTTTGTTTCGCAGGAAGCGAATCTCCCGATCCGAAAGAGAAAGGAGGTAAAAGAGAAAGGGAGATAAAAACGGCGAAGTGCAAGTCAGAGACGGGGATTTATCTCTGAAGTTCTAGAAATTCAACCTCGTAGTTTTCGTCAGCAGGAGGGGAAGGGTTTGGACACGTTGTTGTTTACTGTGGTCATGGCGAGAGACCTCTGCCCAATCTGCGTGTTCGCTTTGTCATCCCCTCTTTGATGAAACAAAAATCCTGGGGGGGGGGGGGGGGGGAGGGGGCATGACAGCAGATTTGGCAGGGAGATCATAGAGTCATTCGCCATGACCACAGTAAACAACAACGTGGTCAAACCCTTCCCTCCCGCTGACGAAAACCGAGGTTGAATTTTTAAAATCCGAGATAAACCCCCCTCTCTGACTTGCACTTCGCGTTTTTTATCTCCCCTTCTCTCCTCAGCTCCTCCCTTTCCCTCCTGGGTGAAAGTCGGCTGCTCGCTGTGGAAAATTTTTACTCGTCGTTGCTAGTTGAAAGATGTGTTGTATTGTCCCTGTTTTAATTGTTTTATTCTTTCTTCATCCTTTGAGTATTTTAGAAATGCATTTTCTATTTCTGCTTCTGCATCGCGATATAATTTTTAATTGTACTTTATATTTCTGTATTTAAAGAAATTTTAGGGTGTATTCCTGGTATCGCGGTACTATCGGGAGCAAATCTATCTCGATATATTTTTTTTTCTTCAAGGAGTCGCGTATTTATTTCTGGCGCAAAAACGTGAACGTTGAAATTCTACATTGAGTACCCGTTTGTTGGATAAGAAATATTGCACAAATAATGTAGATCGTGTTTCTTCTTAGTTCTTTGTACACAAATGCAGGGGTGCGGCCACCGCTCTTACGGAGAACATCTGAAATTTTGATAGAAATGCATTTCCCTACCGATATTTCTGCAAAATGTGTTCCTGTATTTGTATTTCCAAATACATTTTTTGTATGTTGCGAGTGTAATTTCTAATACGCATCACGATACCTGTTTCTTTTTATATATAAATGCATTTCAGTATCAATATTTTAGACGTCTTTGCCATTACAGTTGTATGCTTCAAACATGTCCACAGACAGTTTTTTTTTATCATCAATGTGGCTGGGCCGTCAAACAAGAAAGAAACCCACCTCCAACGGTGTCCGCAGTCACCGTCTTTTGTACGAGGTATTCAGCAGCATCGTGGCGGCTTTAAACACTTCTCAAAGTGACCTCGTCGACGCTCCTGGAAACATTTTTCTTCGAGCAAAACTACTTCCAAACATAATGGGCCTCGAGACTTTTTATCTCGGCTATGGGCTCCGATTGGTCTGGCTTCGAATGGATTCGGCTTGGCGCTTACACGCGGAGCCGTACCAGAAGCCTCATCTCAATATCTGAGCACGCCAGAGAGAGGGGGAAAACTCAATCGGAGGGAAAAACGCTGTTTGATTACGTGCCCCGGAATTCAAAAACGGGGCTCCGAACCTTCCTTCCGCGGCGCGTTCCAAGTTTCCCCGTAATCTAAGGAAAGCACTCGGGAACTTTTTTTTGTGTTATTTTTTCGGGCGTGCCTATTTCGATGGAAGGTGCGCTTCTCCGCATAACAAGGGTCGCTTCTCTCACATGTTTTGGGGGACCTGGAGGAGGATTTGTTTCGCTCACGTCCAGAACTTCATCGAGTCTGTTTTTCTTTTGTGTTTTGTATTAAGCCGGGAATAGAGGTTTCCTCGAGCCTACCTAGAAATGAAAAGCGTACGCGGCGTCCGAGCGCTTTTTTCGGGGACTGCGTAGAGAAGATATTAGGATTTTGGGAGGTCTCCTAGCGTGTGAGAGACTCTGGACGTAATCAAAAAAGACTATGGCGGGATTCTGCGGAACGTCGGCGTAAAATGCGATAACAAGGTTTTTTTTTAAGTTTAATTTTACTTTTGTTATTAGGTATTCGTCGCTGTGACTGCCGAAGAAGGGGAATATGATAATCGTTAATCGAGTCATAGAGAGAGCGAGGCTACGCCAATATAAGAAACTGAGTTGTCGTATATAGCCCGCGCTTTATATATTTTTCTTATATGGCATACACATAGGCTTGGTACCGTTTTCTGCGCATGAACTGCGGCCCGTGGCGCTTTCCGACGGATCATCCATTCGCATCGTGCAAACACGACTCCTGATTTTGAAACACGAACCGCTTTATAGTATGGCCCTGCGAACACGCGCCGCCACGGCTCCCTTTTGATCACTGGCCTCTTCTTCCTTTCAAAGCCTCGTAGAGCTTTCATTGACAAGCCGCCGGCTGCGATAGTCCAATTCTTCCCCGGTAATTTAAAGCGCGCGTAACCACCAGCGCGCTGCGTCGCTTTCCAGCGCTGTGACGTCATACCAGCGGCTCTCCTTTCCTCTGCTGCGTCCTGCTACTCTGTCCACCGCTGTATCCCAGGCAACCGACTCGGTCACGGCGACGATCGGCTTTTATTACGGGCCGTGCACACCTAACACCGAACAATACTTCACTGAGGCTCGTTTTGCGTTGGGGGTAGCTTTCCTCTTGCGGGTGGAAACTTCCCACACAGAGAGAGTCACAAACGCTTCTCAGTTTTTGTGACATAAAAAAAAATTATGCCTTTCGTTAAATAGAGTAGTCTTGAAATTTCTATCTCAGACGTTGGTGGTAAAGTCCCTTCTATACACTTGCTATTTCGAAACAAATTATGGACCAAGTTTGGGCTGTCTACTTAATGATAATCCGTAAGGATAAGAAAAGTGAAAGAAACACAAACGTTCACCCGACTTAATTATGGGCGAAAGACAGCAAACACTGATCGCAATCAAGTGAAATACAGGTTCTCCGGGAGATTTTTTTTATTATTTACTCTTGACAGTCATCAATAGCCCGCAAAACAAAACAAAACTGGTTGTTAGCAAACGAAAAATTTCACAAATCATCAAAAGTGCTAAGTAAATTTTGTAGAAACAAGAATATTTGTCTGCCGCGCTTGTAAAACTAAACCACTCAGCTGCAAAAACAAAATGTCAGTTAATTACTCCTACAAATGAAGAAATCAACGTTCTGCAATATAGAGAATCTACTCGATAAACTATGCAACGATCAATTTTGATTCGTGTTTATAGCAAGTACAGCTGACACCTATTTAAAGCCGATTGTCGCGGCTCACCTTTTTTTTCCCACTTTTATTGAAGCTTTTACGCGACGAGTCATTTTACGTTATAGAAACTAACGAGACTTACTAAGAAAATAATATCTAAGATCTTCAACATTACCGCAGTTGCATGCACGGGACCTAAACTTTCTTATAGCTTTTATGGTCGCTGTGACTGCAGACGCTTCAGTAATATATCAAGTATATGTTCTTTGTATCTCAAGTTCATTCAAGTTCCACGCAAAGTCTTACGCTTTCGAACACTTACACTACAAATATATATCTATATAAATAAAAATAAATTAATCTCCACAAAAGGCCCGAAGCAACCCGAACGCCACCGGTGACAGGCTTGCTAATACGCGAACAAACTTCCCGAATCAAATCATCACCCCAGGGCGCAATTTCTCTTGACAACTATTTTATAGAAAATATCGATTGTTGTGAACGACGCTTAAAGAACGGCTCCATCAACCGGGCGGAACGATGGGGAGGTCACGTTAACAATCAAATTATAAAGATTCGGGCGAAAATTGCACCCTGGGGAACAACACTACGTCAAACCAATTGTTTTCGCGGTTGCCGTCTCCGCAGCAGTTTCCGCCGTTTCAACGGAAGGACGAAGTGTGGAAAAGAAGACTTAGAAGCTTCATTTGCCTCATTATTGCTGTGGTCATCGTTTATTTAAAAAAAAGAGTATATATGATGTGTTCAATACAAAATATAAAAACCTGTAGGAATTATATAAGACGTTATAAAATCTATGCATAATCTAATATGTCACTATAAGTCCTTGAGAAAGCCGGGTGCTCCCAACTAGACAGTTAGGAATAAATAACGTTTTATTAATGTATGTTCTATATTGGCGTTCTATGTGGCAACTGCCGACTTATTCACTCTGGAGCGATAAGCGATAATAAGGTGATCGTAACTTCCACGTTCTAGTGTTTTCCAAGATATCAGTATATTTGAAGTTTACGTCTTGATACATGTATTGGGAGCAGGGAGAGCGAGCTAGTAATAATGTGAACGAAGATGGGAGAGGAGTGATTAGTGCATATTTTTCATTAAAGTTAGAGAAAGGGAAAGAGCTGGGGAAATATTGGGCCACGAGCGGGCACCGAACCCGCAACCTTCGCCTATCCGGAGCGACGCCTGAACCGATTAGACCATCCCAGCCACTGGTTTCGGCGGACTAAATTTTTGACCTTCCTCTGGCCTTTCCCTTTCCCGACTTTAGTGAGAAAATGCAATAATCACTCTCTCACACATTCGTTCAAATTATATATATATATATATATATATATATATATATATATATATATATATATATATATATATATATATATGTATGTGTGTGTATATGTGTGTGTGTATGTGTATGTGCATGTGTATGTATATGTATATATATATATATATATTTGATTTTTTTGTATTGTGTTTTTTAAGGGGGGGAGGGGAAGGGGGTTCTGCTAGAGTTTTTATTTATTTATTTAAACCCTAAAGGCCCTTTCAGGGCATTAAATTAGGGCAACGTGATACAAAGATTGGTACAACTGAATCAAGTGGCACCAAAAGAGACAAAGATAAAAAATAAAGATAGAAAGCATAAATCGAAGGTACAAAGTATTTGGCGCAATTTTGGCCTTCAAACATAAGATATAAAAAAGATGGCGCACAATAAAAACATGTACATCAGAAACAAGACACTGAAAACAACAAATATGGCAGCGTGTTACGTTTATCAAGTAGTTTGGTACAGCGGAGTTTTCCTGAATTATTCTTCGGTATAGTTGCCGTTATGGTGACGAACCCTAAGAACGTTGTGTCCCAACACCGACGCGGACAGATTGTGCAACCCTATAGGCGTGCGACTGGAACGACCGTTGATATATTTAAACTTCCAAGCTTTCCCGCGGTTCTCCTACCCCGTAAAGTTCTCGGATAAATTTCACAACCACGGTTAGTTGAATAATACATAACGAGCGGGAAAAGGCCGAGTCGGGGCTAGTCAGGAGCATGTATTAAACTTAAGGAAGCGCTTCCAACATCTCACTTCAGCGCTGGAGTGACGCAGTGCAGGACATTCAAAATATTTGGATCCCACGTGTAAGTCGAGAAATCGAGAATTCCCAGTTCGCCTTGAGTTGCGCTGGATTAGCGTGGCACGCAAACGGCGTCGCGTGATGCAGCGTCATGTGGTAGGGGGACATCTTGTGGCACACCAACTAACCACGTGACTACGTCACATGTCGTTAGGTCACGGTGTCAGGTGACGACCAATGCTGACCACGTCTCGTGAAAACCGTCCGCTGAATTAGGTAGTCGACTGAAGGTTTTTAGAAAAGGCTTTCCGTGAATTCACGTTACACTTTTCTTGAGGATCCTTGCTCTAAGGAGACTATCCTCGTTGAAAAAGGGAACGTTTCTCTCGTGATTCGTTCAGTGAGCAAATCAAATCTTATACATATAAAAGTATCTAAATTCGTGTTTAGACAACATGAAGTCAGTCAGCCTTTGAGGTATCGTGGCCCTGGTTGATGCTGTAATGAGAGCTTTTGCCAGTGCGGTACAACCCGAAGCCTGTGGTGTTTAACGAGCACGATGCAGCCGCGATACATGACAGCAAGCCGGTGCGAGGCTCATCCAGATCGAAACGGGAAAAAACGGGTTGGAACCTGGGATCCTTGGGTTCATCAGCGCAAGCTTTCGCTCCACGTGCTCCTGCTCTTCGGTGGTCTAACACACTCGGCCACCGACCTCCCAACTATACGCAATAAATCATATAAGGCGCACAAAAGTTATTGTACGATCTTTAATAGTCCTATATATTCATTCGAGTCATCCGTATGAGTTTTATCACCGGAATTAGTCATACACTATGCGTTCATCAGACCATAAAAGTGAGCCACAAAGCAACAAATCCCGCGTCATCATTCAATCCCGAAAGGGACCATCATCAGAACCACATTGTGAGTACTATCCAACGTTTCATAAAGAGATTAAGTTTTTTTCTTCAAAACTCTCTCAGCGAACCATCGGCCGCCGCTTCGAGGCTTCAAGGACGTTCCGCTACAAGTCCTTCCTACCGGCCTTTACCACCTTCGCGTATTCTTTGATCATCCTTCGGACTACCATAATGACGGTGGCTTGCGATCAACGAGACGGTCCCGCCTCCTTCCAAATAAAACGAGACATCCACGTCCCTCAGGAAAGAACCAGTATCGTCTGTTCTCCCTTACAACTTACGATGCACCACAGAGGACGCTACGGGCCATCGGAGCCAATCCAAAGCGGTATGAGTGTCACGTGACAGTCGGGAGTGGCGCAGCGATGGGGGCTAGAATGTTTGGTTCACAGTACTGCGACACTGACTAACAGCTTAAGAAACCTAGGGCGAGGCTTGTTAGGTTCACGATGGTTGGTGTATAGACGGACGACCGGTTCAACGTGCACGTATGGCATCCGCCGCGGTCCATCGTAAGGTGAGACGGAGTACGTCGTGGTCGCAAGCATCCCTCCGCGTCCTCGGCGTCCTCGTGGCACGACCCTATCGTCACCGACGGGTCATTAGCAGCTGCGGACGTTCGAGCGACCGGAACGGGAGCGACGACGATTCCGCCTGCCTCGGCGTCCAATGACTGCCGCGGCTAATCTTGCACAGCGCGGTTTGCCCGGAGACGGCGGCCCCCCCCTTTGCCTTCATTAACAACCTCGGGCCCGGCGACATGTCGGCGGTGACCGTCGGCCAGGGTCGCTTGGCGAGCGAGTCGCCACCTTATCGGGGTGTTGCCTCGGTGTCGGTGGCATTAAAGGAGCACTCGAGTGCATTTTTTGTAGAAGCTTGTTTTCGATAGCATATTGTTGGAGGCGCTTTAGTTAATCATACATTAGCATCTATAGATGGCAAGACGTCCTGGTAAACCCGCAGGAGTAGAAATACACGGATACTCGACCTTTTCTCTTCGAAGGCCGGGGGAAGGCGGGGGGGGGGAGAGGGAGAGTCTTCAGATTCCCACCCCCTCCGTACATGTACAAATGAAAGTAGGTAATTTTGTAGAAATTCCGAACGTGACTATTAGTGCTCTTTTACGAAAACTGTGCATTATATTCTGACAAAAAAAAAGCCAAATCTTTGGGTGTAGAAGGCGTAAAAGAGCAATTATTTTGTTATTCTTACACGCCGTTCTACGGCACCCTTTGATGTCTCTTCCAATGCGCAGAAAGCGGCAACTTTCACGATCTTTGATTAGACTTCTAATAATAAAATCAGCCGCCCATGAGTGATAGATTTGACATTTTAAAATGCTTAGAGCCCATCGATTGAGTTATCACTGTGAATAGACGACCTCAAAATTCACTTGAGTGCCTCTTTAAGTTATCAAAAGTACAGAGATGGCTGTATCGGGCTTTGCGTTCCTTGATAATAATAGTGCTCCTGTCGCGACTTTTTGAAGCATGCTGCGCTCCCAGAAATTTGAACGTCCGTTCACACGTCCATATAGCACGCCCTGCTTAGGCGGCAGGCCACGTCAGCACAAGTCGTTTGTTGCCATGAACAAGGAAAACAAAATAATGTACACAACCACATACAGTCATGTCTCGTTAATATGGACCCCGTTAATATGGATACCCCGCTATGGACACCATTTTCGGGAACAAACGGGGAAAATACATGTATTTTTGTCTCGTTAATATGGACAACTCACATTATGGACGATTTTGGGGGGAACGGAGGCGTCCATATTAACGAGACATCACTGTACTCGGAATCAAACCAACATATAGACCAACGTGCTGCCCACAGACAAGTCCCTGCTTGTCCACACCAGGTGTGGACACTGTGCGCGCCCAGACCGGATTAACGTCAGAAGCGTCAGCGCATGCGCCGACAGCAGCGCCACCGCAGCGATCTGACGTCAGAGTTGCCTGTGGGGGGGGTGTATACGGAGCGCAAGTTCGTCCTGCTTTTTTTTTTTTTTTGCATGGGTTCGGGTGGCGTCAGAACGTTGAGCTTTGATTGAAGGATAGTGGGTAGACCTCAATGCAGCTTGTTTCGAGGTCTGCCCACCATCCTTCAATCAGAGCCAATCAGACCTCTCCGTTCTGACGTCACTATACACTCCGTGCGGGAACTATAGGGGCGCTTTGAAAAACGCGCGTGGCGCCGCTAGCGGAAGAGCTGGCGTTCGACAGTGAGGCGCGTTCGGCAGCCTGCGGCGCCTTTTCGCGTGCAAAGCTGTGGCGGCGGAAGCGCGCATGTACGGAACTTTTGCTTTTTGAGCCGATACGTTGAGGGTGACGTTGCATGAGTGCTGGGGCAGACCTAAGAAGGGCATTTAGTTATTCTCCACTTCTTATATATTGAGTTTGAGTCGTTATTAGGGGTAATTTTTCTAGTTGCGGCCAAAAAAGGAGTTCGAGCAATTTTCCGAAAAGCAAGACGACCGCCACCATAATTGCTCTGAGTGGGAAATTTATTTCGCTCGTCGCTGTAAACGTAGGACTGCTAGAACGACGATATTTGGAGGCGAGTGAGGTGTTCACCAAGTTTGTGCACGAAGTGTGCCAAGTTTCATAAGACAGCAGGTATGAAAGTTATGTTTCTAACGAATAAAGAACTAAAGCTGTACGGGATATCCAATATTGGACCCAAGAAGTTGTGTTATAACCGGGCTGTGCGAAGTGCAGATTTGGGCACACAGGTGCTTGGTCTTGACAGTAACATGACACAGCACTTATCATACCAAGAATAGGTGGCATAGGGAAACCAGGTGGAATTTTTGGTTTGGGCGGCGTAACTCAATGGGAGCCGGTTTTGACCATGAAAGGGCTGTCAAGAGAATACCACTCGTCGTGGGAGGCGGAGGCATTACAGGTAGGAAGGGACTAGTGAACTGTACTTACAATTGAAACAACTTTACGAAAGGTGGTTCCAAAGCCGAGAAAACAAAGTTGTCGGCCAACACATGGTTTGGCCGTCAAAGGCTTTTGCAGTCGGCTGTTGTGTAGTAACCTGTTGTGCGAGGTCCTCATTTTCGGCGCACAGGTACTTTGACATGACCGTAACTCGACGCAACACTTATTATATCAAAAAGAGGTAGCACAGCAAAACCAGGTGGAAATTTCGAGCGTCAAAGGCTGTCAAGAGAATACCACTCATCGCGGGGGTGCACACTTTGCAGGTAGGAAGGGATCAGTGGACGGTACTCCCAGATCGAACAACTTTGCGATAGGTGGCTGTAAAGCCAAGTATAAAAATTGTTGTCTACAAGACTCGGGGTGTCAGCGTTTCCACATCCAAAAGGACGCTGATCAAAAAGGAAGCGCACCACATAAACTTCCATACTCAAACGTCGATTGTCCAGTGATTCCAAGTTTCATCGTAGTTTTTCTTAGATTCATATTTGTAATTTTTTGCCGTCCGAATCTTTCTTCATGAAGTACAGACTGTGTGCCATACTTGTCAGGAAATATCATCGACACGTACGATGGGGACGAAACTTCTTTGAAGGGCATTCCTCCAACGAAATTGGCACTGCATACCCGCGATTGTGGGATGGTGTTTCGGTTCATCCCATCGGCGCTAACACATGTAGGCGTTAGTGGTACGAAAACAAACGCAGAGCGCAAAGTGGCAGTGTAGAATATGTCAGCCGTGCCGACACAGTGGCAGACATGATCGGGAGACCAATTTCTCGCGCCGTATACGGCACGGGTCCATCGTTGTCGCTGTCCCACAAAACATCGGCGAGGTGAAAAACTGTGAAACTTTGGCCCCGCGAGATACGAATCATAACTATTGAAGTACTTAACGACGCAGCACCGGCAGCACTTCGTGCCGTGAATCCAGCGCAACCGCACCACTCCGACTTCAATACATACCAACGTACGCGGCGTGGTTTCGGTTTCGTTTTCTCTGGCGTTCTCACTGCCTACCTTCGGTAACGGCCGACGCAGCGGCGCGCCAGTCGCGTCGCACGGAGCTGTATACAACGCCTGCTAAAGAAACAGACGAACTTGCATTCCATATATCGTCGTCCACGAGTTATCAAAGCCAGAACTTGTCGTGCCGTTGTTCAATGTTCAATCTCTCGCGTCAGCTCTACTTTTTAGGCGTACCTGCTGTGCTGTACGTCTCCTGTAGTTACAATATAGTGATAGTCTCCGCGGCGCACGGTGACCTTGTATAGAAGGGTGATGGCAATTAATGAACGCCCAGACACGAGACTTCAATGTCTTCGAAACGAATTTCAACTATCTGCACCTTAAATAATGCATTCCATTCATTATATGATTTTGAAGATTGTAAATAAATGTGGTTGCCAATATTTCTTTTTACTTAATTTTTGTATTTTAATAGCGTCTGCGTTTTGATCCCTTATCGCATTGTTAGCACTCGAACCGTGCTGCGGTGCTAAAAGATGAGAAAGGTTTACAAAAATAGTGACTTTTGCACAGCGAGACTTTATTCTCCGAGTACCGGTGATTGAAAGAAAATGACACGTCGGACCGTTAACGTGGTAACGTTTAACATAAACAGTTTCCTGCAATGCAAAAAAAAAAAAGATGGAATGATCGATCGAGATCATTTCACTCCTAGGTAGCATATCTTGGTTGTTGAGCGGGTGAGTGGGCAAAGAAACTGATTAGAGACACCTTCATTAGAAGTTGCCTGCGTCGTCGTGGAGATGTGTGGCATGCTCGTATATGCTTCGCTGATCCAACTACAGTCACTATGTCCTGTAATCGTCTTAGCCATTAACTGGGCACTTCACAAGCGATCCTTCATCGGTCAAGTCTTGACGGACTCCTTTGGGGCGTATATGCTCCAAGAAATCTGGTGCGACTACTTCCCCGCAAATCACTTGGGAAACATACAAGCACATAAATTAAAAGAAACGAGATTATGTAGCGAAAATGTAATCATGACAGCAAAACAAAATATACAAAAACAAGCTCAAACGCTAAATAAGATTAAAAAAAAGTGGAATACATATAAGTAGACATGACGTGGGAACAGCTCTACCCGTTTTCCCTTCAAGAACCATGATAAGAAAAGTCCATGCCATTGCAGAGTATTACTACACTTCCCCTTCAGTACTGATAATTAAGATATATGCAGGTGCAATTTAGATTACATATATGTTATCTTATCAAGACGTGCACGTTCTGAACGTCAAAAGCATCGCTTTTTCCTCCGAGCAACCAAATCTCGTAAGAACTACTTCGCGCCGCGTATGAACACATGCGCAAAACTCGCTTCTTTCTTTCAGGTGAAAATGGGTATAAATGGTGCTATCACTGTACTTGAGATCGCGATATTTTGCTACATCATCTTCGGTGACTGTGTGGTTATGTTATTCAGTCAATGTTCGTCGGTAGGTATGATTGTGCCTAAAGAGATGATGTAATGCGTTTAATTTCATATCCGTGATCTTGACGGAAAAAAATGATGTGAGGCGCTTGGAAAAAAATAAAATATTTCGCGGAGCGATCCATGGTAATAAAGTTTATGAAACAGTGTTTGGAACGCCGCAAAATGACGCGATACCATCTATTTTTTGTAAGGTTTGCGTTCCCTACGTGCGCGGTTTCCGATGCGTTTTATGCACCTGGTTCTAATACAAGCTATCCAGCTCAATAAACGGTCATATAGAAGTGTGACGAGTTCAGTATTCACATGAAAAACACAGAAAACCGGCCAATCTACTTAAACGTCTGGTCAATGCGGCTATTGATGCAGATGAACCAAGATATTTGTGAATGTTCGTGCTGCTTTCGCTCAGACTTCCCTCACTGCAGGCGATTACAAAAAGCGCTAGTTTGACCGTACTCTGCTTCTTGTTGACTGACACATCCCTATTAATCGTTTAACGTCTTTCAAAGAGCCTTCTGTGCATATGCAGCTTCTCTACATGCAGCGGCGAAAGCTCGAACTATGGCTTAGCGCCCAGAAGGGGAGTTGCGCTACCTTTGCTGCCTCCTCATCGACTCAGATGAGCCGCAGAGGAGGAAGGAGAGGTAGGGTAATTCCACTTCCGCGGACGCCGATCGAACTTCGAGCTTTCACCACCTGATGTCGTCTATACGGGAAAAGATTGACTCCATTCTATATAGAATCCACTTCGCTTTTTGAGGAGCCGAATCAAGGTTTATACTATAGATTGATTCCACTTTTATTATAACACCTCTTTCGCAATCACGTACACGGAATGCGCTAGTTTTAATAACCGCATAATACGGAAATCGGTTAGTTCTACACGTGGAAGGTACGAAGTAAAGAAGTTGCTTAACAAAAACAAAACAACAAAAATGTGAAGTTATCCCCGCGGAAAATCTGAGACGTAATCCGCAGGTGCGATGTGTGGTACCTAGTTTCCGAGGGACATTTAATTAAAAGGTATTAGCAGGAAGGCGCGTCAGGAAAGAGGTCGTAATTAAGAAAGCTTTAATTACCGGCCGAAAAGGATGGCGAAAAAACGAAAGGCTGCGGCAGCTCGAATATTATTCCGGTTTCATCTCTTTGGGTTCGTTTTAGCACTTCTATATTAGAAAAGTATAAAAAGTTCGGGCTGCTTGTCTTTTTTTTTCAGTGTGTGTGTATATATATATATATATGTATTTGTATGTGTGTGTGTGTTCGTGTGCGTGTGTGTATGTGTATGTGCATGTGTGTTTTGGTGTTATAATTACTACAGCGTGAGGGCCTTTTTAGTGTAGCTTTGGAATTGAATATAAAAAGTTGGTCTCTTCTATATTTAGCATCAAGTGGTCCTCGGGCGAAAAACGCTCTTAGCCCAATCTACTTTGCCGGAACGTTAAAAGCCCCCTTGCTGGTGCCGCGCTTTGTCTCTTTTGCCTGTTATTGGTTATACGCTGTTCCCGGCACTAATCGAACTTCGCGCGCTCATTGTGAAGAAGGCTTATGCACGAGCCGAAGTAATTGAATAATATTTGAAGATTTTCCCGTTGTCTATTACATGAAAAGAAAAAAGAAGCCAGATCTGCGTGAGCAAGGCATTCAGTGCGATACGTATTTAATTTCGCTTTGATTCTCAGTTAGAGGCTATATCTTCGCGTCGCTAATAAAAATTTGTAAGTTCTTTTTTTCTTTCTTGTTTCTTTTTTTGTCGCGGATAAAGGGATGAATTGTGCGTACCGCGTAAACTTTTTAATGCGACGATAGCATGGTGGCGACTCGTTTAGGGCGCGCATTAACAATGGCAGGCGCGAAAAAAGACAGACAATGCAGAGAAGTGTCTTTGTGTGCTTATTTAACCCCCAAGTAAACATCGACGTATCTAGAAAAATTGAATCGGTACTCTGTACGCGAGGCAGCTACAGAAAAAAAGATTTTTTGCTTCCCAACTTCATATGCGCTGTGCCTTGTGAGCTCTCGGAGCTTTCAAATTTGCAATCGGAACACAAACTTTTGAGTCGTCCTCCTCTCTCTTTCTGCTTCTTCCTTTTTTTTTTCTTTCTCGCTGTGTTTTTCTCCTTTCTCACTTTCTTTCGCTCCCCCTTGCTCTTTCTCCTCGTCTCTCGCACTGTCCCATTCGTTTACAGGGTGTTATTTTTTAAGCTTTACAGGTTTGTTCTAGAAAAGCCGTGAATGCTAAACTTATGCGATTTGTGCAGGTTAGTTATACGGCCATGGGGGCAAAATATAAGGTGCGAGTCGTCGCGATAGGTCGGATAATTAATTAAGGTTTGTTCATTCGCTTTTTGAACTAGGGAAAATAAACATACGGTTCCAACAGACCGATCTCACCAACCGTTCGGCGCATGTGCGAACTCGAGCAAGCAGGCTTGGGTGCTGCGATAACTTTAGTCCAAGAACGCGACAGACGCGGTGGAAGCGCGGAGGCTGCACGCACAAGCAAGTACAGAGCCTATTCGCGACTCCAGCGAACCATACACGAACTCAACGCTGTTACGTCACGGCGCGGTGGTGGCGCTTCGAGCGCATTTCCGGTCTGGGGTTGTGGGCGGAAGTCACCATGCGGCCGTGCATTCCTGCGTGTTGTTTTGAAAGAAACCAGACAAAAACCTGCCTTCTCGTCAAAACGCCGCGACTGGGACTGTACCAGAAGAGTCGAGGAAGGTTTGAAGGTCAGCTTTCATGTGCTCGGTTCGTCCGAGAACGTGGATATGTGCAGTGAAAAATGAAAACCAGACGCCGCCGGACCACGATTGCTTGGGCGGGAAGCACTTTGGGTTGAATTCACGGCTACTTCTGGTCATCAGATTTATTTGTTTTCGTTCCAAACGCAGGGAAAACCGCCAAGTTGTACGGATCATTTGCGAACTACGTTCAGTGCGTCTTCAATTTCAAACGGCCGCCTGGTCGTTCGAACTGTCGTCTGCTCTTTCAAACGTTTCTGTTTGTCGTCTGCTTTTTCAGACGACACATGCCCGTAAGTCGTAGACCAAACGTTGGCCCGGTAATTGCGATAAGAAGTAAGTGCAGGCCTAAAAAGACAACTAAGTTTGAAGGTTGGTTGGGGTAAGCAGGCTCGATGCTAACGGTAGATACAAGGAGATGTTGATCATAGTTACCAGTGGCCATCACCGACTTGTTATGCCTGATTCACCTGGTCCGGTTCTGCTTTCTCGTATTTTCTGTATCGACGTCGACCACGTCTAGACGGCTTGGCAATAACCTGCCCAATGTGAAAAAGCCTTGGATAAGTTAGAGGTAATTGTGACACCTATGGACGCTTTAAACACGCGCCTTACTGAGTCGCCATTGCCGACCTTCTCTTGTCTTACCGAGATGTCGAGCCACTGCAGTGGGCGTTGACGAGCCTCCACAAAGGCCTACGCTGGTCAGAAGGACACAGTAGCGCCCAAAGTGGCAATAACCTGTCCTGCTGTGGAAATGATGAAGTGAAGCGAACGGAATAAGAGGAAACAAAAACGGAAGGTCCGTCATGACGGCGTCCATGCACAGCTGCCTGAAACCGTCTAAATACTTGTGCTCATTGAATACTGCTAAAGCATCGGAGCTGACAGTGCAGAGGAAAAAAAACGGCACCTTCTTCAGGTTATTGTCAGTTTGCACGCATTTCTTAACGTTCAAGTCCATTTGCCACTTTTGGCACCACAAAACGATAATTTGAATTCTGTCATCTAGACATTGTTTTGCTTTTGTTTTGTTCTTTTATTAGAAACGCAAGCTAATTTGGAGAACAGTCTACAGTCATCTGCGGAACAATCGACACTGTATCGAGGGTTTATCTACCATCAGCTAATTTTAAAACAAAATTGTGTGGCAAACTGCTGGGCAATTGTGTTGCATGCGTAAAACGTTCTAACATCACGTAAGTCAATTTTCCCGCTAAATTTAGCGGGGAAACTGAATTGGTGTGTAGGTCACGCGACGTTAATTTTCCCGCTAAGTTTAGCGGGGAAATTGACGTCACGCGATCTATACACCAATTCAGCTTCACCGCTAAATTTAGCGGAGAAACTGAATTGGTGTGTAGTTTTGTGATGCATCATAATGCAACACTGCACGCGTTGCATTATGGGACATCACAGGCCACGCCTTTACAAAATCCGGTTTCAGGAAATCCGGAGCAGCTAGTCAAACGTTTCACGTTAAAACCAAAAAAAGCAATAGTCCGAGTACTGGGCCCAGGTGTACTCCAGATATAACGGGTAATTCATTGAATTCTCCTTTGCTCACAGACACGAAGCTGTTTCCGTATGGTATGGTAAGAGTCTAACCATTTCAGGAGGCAATAATTATCTAGTATCTGTTTCAGCTTTTGCAATACCTTACGATTCGAGACCCCCTCGAACGCCTTTGTGAAATCTAAGAAAACAACTCCTTAATTGTTACACTCTCACCCCTCCCCCCCCCTTTTTTTTTTTTTTTGTAAGGTGCGCTTAAAATCTTTATTTGGATTTTCTTTAAGGAAGATGTGCATTTTGATATTAAAGTAATTACATTTGGAATGTGTGCACGAGGGAGCATAATTGATGTCGGAGAAAAGCAAAATATTTGAACATTGTTGGAATCTTTCTACTCGATTTGTCTTTCGTTTTATATGCAAAATTTGTACGCGTCACTTACGAACCGTGTTTCTTTCTTCTGACTGATCTCTTAGGGACGACCTTGTCTACACATGTAAAAACGACCTGTTTAAAGGGGAAAAAAAAGGTCAAAGCTTATCTACCGACCCCCCCCCTCTTCATCTCGGAAAGCACAAAGAAATCTATCGAGGGCAACTCCTAAGAAATCAAGAAAATCGATATCATTTGCTCAAATAAAATCACGATAGCGTTTTTTTTCTTTCTACGAAAATATATTTTGAGGAGCATGGAGGTAGCAGACAGCTAGTGCGTAATGAAAGTTTAGCTCTAATAGCAATATCAGTATCGAACATCAATAGGCCATTTTCTTGCTAAACCGCTTTGTCGGCGGTACTTCACGCATCAAGGTTTAGCAATCCAAAGGGGCGATATAATTTTAACCTGGTTTCTGAACAGGCTTTGCAGCACTACGCTGGACGACAAGCCTGAGCTGACCGAAAAAATGGCCAACGGACGCAACCCGCCGGCCCCAAGTCGGGACACGCATTCTTCTCATAGTCATCCTTATAAACAGACACGTGGAACGAAGCGTATGCATCGTGCTAGTCGCTTTGTATGCGAGAAATCAGAGCTCCCTATAGCGCACTTGTCACAATTTCCGCGGGTTCGTCGCACGAGGTATCAGGATGTATCCGGGACACAAAAAGAGCCTTTTCTTACCTCGGAGGCCTAACCACGACACGCAACTTACTGCCCTTGCACGAGTAAACAGAAGTCAGTTCATGCGTCTGCGTGGCAGAACTTTCTGAAAGCCGTCGACATCTCTCGGAGTGATCGACACTCGTGTAGTCCTGCTGGTCCGAGCACACTGGCAGAGCTCCAGAAGAGCCGCGCGTCGGACTTTGGGCTGCTCCTTTCGCCGCTCGGCGAGGAAGTCTCGCCGTCCGCGAGCATGATATCACCCGGGTGTGACTCTCCTCCCAGTATTCCCCTGGCCGTAAAACCAAATACTCTACTAGGGGAATACAAAACCACTCCCCGAGAACACATCAAAAAAAAAAAAAAGACGACAACGAAGGTTCGCGGAAACACGCTTGACGACGGCAGCGGTACCGTCTTCGCATCCACGACCGCGTCAACCGCACCGCATTCTCTGAAACGTCGTCTTCACCTGCTCTGGCGGCGAGAGGAGAGGGGAGAGGCGTATCGCCAAATAAACCAGTCCACCAGGGGTGGTTTATGGCGCGGCCGTCGTTCTGTCGAATGCAAATGAGGGGAGTGTGTCCTCTATTCCCCTAGTAAAGTATTTGGTATAACTGACCTGCACAAACCGCATTCGCGTTGCTATTGACTGTTTTTTTTTTTAATCCTTAAATCCTAAAAGATCACTGTGTGTATATCTCTTTGTGTCTGTTGCTCGGTCTTTTCTCTCTTCTATTACTCGTGTTCATTTCATTGCCCAGTCCTATTCCCCTCCTACGCCGTCCATTCAGCGTCAATTCAAATTGCGAGTTGTGTTCGCCGAAACTGCCTCGCCGACCGAAGCCATTAAAACTCGCCGCCGACTCCGCGCGACCCTGATTGGCCGTCTCCCTGCTCTATGAGAATCAAGGGAGCTATATAATCACCGGCGGCGGGGAAGCACAAAGGGCAAAGAAAAATAAAGACGTCTAAAGAGACTGGAAAGACCGTCGAACCGGAAAATTGGAAAAGCGCTTCCCTAACCACCAACACCAATTAGGACTCCTCGAACGCTACTCACCGTGGCCGAAAATCAAAACAACGAATGATGGGGGCATGTCGGCGAAGAAGTCACCTTCACGCTTCTTCCTGGTTACTCGCGGGAGTGGTCGCGGAAATATTTACGTTTCCCCACAACACGCCCAGCTTGGCGGCAAGCTGGGAAGTGGAGAGGGAGGGGAGCGGGGGGGGGGGGGGATTGCAGTTACTAATTAAGCGCGGTGGTATATTCACCGAAAGAATGAGAACGGCGGGGCCTCCAGCAAGCGCTCCACAAGACGCCGAGACGTTGTCGAAGGCAAGAAGCTCGCGCTGGAGGCGGAACAACTGAACCTTCTCCCTGCCGTCATCGCCTTGTCACTGCAGTGTGTCCCCCCCCCCCCCCAAAAAAAAATGTACCGGGTTTTTGTTTTGTTTTGTTTGTTTGTTTTCCACCGCAAACATAAAGCGGCGTGTCGCCGAACGCACACACACCGCCCAATTGTAGCGCTAGCGGTCCGAATCATATGTCAAAGCTTTCAGAACTTCCTGTTATTGTATTAAAAAGTCATAAAGGATTTTGATTTTTCAATTTCAATGGGAAAATGGCGGCCTACGGAGCTGTGGAATACGTGGAGCTGAATGGCGTCACGCAGTTACCGAAAACGGGCCAAAAACGGGCCCCATCTTTCCCATTACAATGTTTACAACTTCACTTATGACTTTCGATTGATATGACGGTTAGTTAGAAAACTTTGGAGCCTGGTTCTGATATCTAGTGCTATACATTTGGGCCGAGAATGAGCGTTCGCCGATGCATAGTTTATTTTCGCGATAAAGAAAAAACTGTATTTCTTTATTTTATTTTTTACAATTTTGTTTATTTATTTATTCATTTAATAATTAATTCATTTATTTATTCATTTAGGTACAGCTCGTGCAATATGGTTTACAGTTTAATACATTGTCGGTGGCGTCACGTCAAAAAAAAAAAGGAAAACTCAATTTTCTTTTTTTTTAGTTGCGTCTATTTTATTTGATAGAGCGCGTTTACGGCGTCACTAATCCCGGAACGCAATGTACAGTCAGAGACACTTTAAGAAACGCAGCGACGCGGCGGCTTCCGCTCCTTTGATTACCGCTTCACGGCCAATATAAAATCGCAGCATTATAGCTGACGAGAAAAGGCCGAAGAATAAGCGCGACCGTCGTAAACCACGCCCTTCGTTTCTTAGGCTGCAAGTGTCAACACAATACGCCAAGACGCTTCATGTAACTCAATACAGTCGTGTCTCGTTAATATGGACCCCGTTATTACGAATACTCCGCTACGGGGACACCGCTTTCGCGAACAAACGGGGAAAATACACGCATTTTTGTCTCGTTATAAGACAACTCACACTGTGTATGATTTTTCTTTTTTACGGAAACGCAGGTGTCCATATGAACGAGACATCACTGTGTTGCGTTATTTTCAATGCAGCGATAAACTGCAGGTAGATAGAGAAGGAGGCGAGAATGCCGATAGGCTCCTAATTTTAAAGTGTATACACCCCCCCCCCCCCCTCAAAATAAGATAAATAAAGACGGTATCTCACAATTAAAGTTGATCAGCGCACAGGGCCAATGGTCCTGGTCAGATGCTACACAGTTATCTTCCCAATCCCGTAGCAGTGTTAAAAGGGGTCTTCGGCTTATCTCGTTAAAGTTCATTCGGGACAGCATGTCATTGTACTTTCGGATCACAACGAAAGCCCCTGCTTTGGTTTTCAGTTTGGGCCATACTATTTGTGGACGGATGGATGGATGGATGGATGTTAATGGCTATACCTTCTGCAACGGGTGGTAGCTTCCGCCGCATAGCCTAAGTCTAAAAAGACTAACATATGATTCCTCCCGCTCCTTCTAAGACCGATTTTCTCCCCTAACTATTACTAGGCTGTGTTGGATATCACCCGGCCTCTTCCCCCTGGCGAGGGAATATTTTAGAGGAAGGAGAGGTTGTGTTTTTGTGACAGTGAAAGCTATGGACCATAGATACTGCATAAAATGGGTCACTTATCTGTGACTTGCATTACCACTCCACCTCGCGCGGCCGCGATGGTGGGTTGATGGAACAGGATGGGGTGATATACGAGCTTCCGAGCGACTACTTCCGGCAGTTCATTGATTCTAAAGCATCGACATTTATCGAAGCAACAGTCGTGTGCAACTTTAGTCCTGGGACAAATTAGTATTTCCAATGGCAATGGCACCAACGCCAAATCCAGCTTAATAAATATTAATTGATGCTAGTGCGTTTAAATGTCATTTTATCTAGCATAAGTTTACAGCCGGATATTTTTTTGTTTTGATTAAACGCCTCTCTCTCTCTCTCTCTTTCTCTCTCTCTCTCTCTCTATATACATATATATATATATATACAGGGTGTTTCACGAAAGGTGGACAAATTCGATATTGCGAAAACTACGCGTCGCACCAAAAAAAAAAGGCTTGTGTCGTTTTGGTCCTGGGCCAGGGGCCTTTTTAGGAAAATTATTAAAGTCCGAAATAATTATATTGTTAATTATTTTTGCGTAATTAATTTGTTTAATTTCGTGTTTAAGGGCATGGTTTCAATTAGAAAATTGCTCAGCATCGTCAAAAAACACTAAATCAACAAATTGCAGAACGATAGAAATCACGCAGAGCATTTTACGGCTTTCGGAAAAACCGTGCAAATTCGACGGGTTTTTAAGTTTCGGTTTGTTATCGGAGCGCATCTCAGCCCCGGCGGCACCGCGCCCGTGGAAGAAAGTGCAACCAGCCTCTGCTGCGTCGCGCGATGACAGAGCAGCAGAAGTTGGATGCACTATCTCTCCACGGGGCGCGGTGCTGCCGGGGCGGAGATTCGCTCCGCCCCGGCAGCACCGCCGGGGAGGAGCGAATCTTCGTGAATGGCTACTACTTCGTGACTGTGGCTGTGATAGCCGTTATTGCAGATAGCGTACTGGCACACAGAATTATGGGCAAACGAAAACCTGCTAAAAATCAACACTTCTACGATAAAAGCTCTTTACTTTAGACCTAAAAACAAATTGTTCAAATTCCAACCAATATCGTTATGTAGTCTTCACCAACTGAGGTTGTTAGATCATTCAAAAACCTAGGAGTGTATTTTCCCGTACACATGTCTCGAGACAGTCACGTTGATTACATTACATCAAAGCTAAGTCGCTTGAAAGCTTTCATTTATTGGCATTCTTATTTTCTTTCATTCCGTGGTTAACTACTTCGGTACCAGTAATTATTTTGTTCTCATCTAAACTGTTGTCATTTGATTCGGGGGACAACCACAGGATCGAAGCTTGAGAAAATATATATCTTGCAAAGAAATGCTCTAATACCCTTGTAATACCCTTCTTACACGGCGACACTTAATTGCATTTACGCTAAGCAACAGTTCGCCCACAATACTTGCCGACAGCATTTCGTGCCAATCCAGTCAAAGCTATACGGGCGCACGGGCGCTGGAGCATCTTGCGCACCCATCAAAGCAGTGCACGCGCACTTTTCACTACTTCTGAAATAGCTCTCCGGGAGTGCGGTGCGGTAACTGTGGTGACGCCCAACACCAGGTAAAGGTGAGTTAACTACGGTTAAGGCTGCCCGTCAAACACCGGTATAAGAATCATTTCCAGTGTCGGCTATGTCTTCCACACAGTATCTTTTCTGCAATCTGAATGTCATGAAAATCTTCACATTCTACAACTTGAAGTCACTTCATCAAATATAAAGTAGAATGTAGAGAAAATATAGACTGTTTCATCTCTCTAACGTCACTGCAGAAAAAAAACGCTAAATTTATTCAACTCGTAATTCGGAACCCTGGTTCACTCAAAACTCCCGCTCCAATCACGGCCTTCAGAAAGTCAAAATAACCCTCCCGAAGTTGCTCAATCGCCTAACCTTAGACCACATAGATATAACAACTCTTTCACCCAAGGAATTACGGTCTTATTTTTCGTGTAATGAGGGATATAGTTACACTAGAGTTGCATTTGTACTTCCTGTTTTGTATTTTTTTGTTGTTGTGACTGTTTTCTTAATTAGCTAATATTGTTTCACTTTCTTTTTTTTTTCTCCAATATGTATAATATGTATAACCTGTAAGTGTGCTCGCACTGCCGCTGCTGCTGGTTTGGGAACACGTCAAGCTGTCCATGCAAGGTATTCTTCGCAGCCCCAACTGCTGTAACAAAACGGTAAACATTAAATAATAATTACTGTAGATAACAAAAACGGTTCTTTCTTATTTTTAAACGTGGCAGATTGACCAATCAATTCGTCCAATCACAGAAAATTATCTAGGAGAGAATTATCTCAAATTTAAACTTTTAAAGTGCAGTATTATTTACAATTTTTATGGAAGCCTCCCAATAAAAGAACTAAGAGCGTTACCTTCTCTTTTTTTCTTTTTTTTTCGCGTACTGATTTATTTGTAATAGTCCTGACATTAATTATAATAAATATACACCGCGTCTTACCTCATTTTTTGCTGTTGTTCATAATTAATAGTGTCTTACATGTTGCAAAAAAAAAATATAAACAAGAAATGTAATGCCTCTACACATTTAGCCGCGAACCAAATCCTGCTCTCTTCGATTACCTAGCTTGTCTTGTTCGGCACTCGTGCAATAGACCTTATGCGAAATGTCTTGGTGGTCTGACAACACTGAGAGCGTCACCATTTTAATGATGGCAAGCGTCGTCCGTATCGAAGCACGGTGGAGGCGTCGGAGGTAACCGTCCGGGCAGCGTGGGATGCCGCGGCCGTTGTGTCTTCCAGCCTTCCGACCACGGAATGTGAACGAACAGTTTTGACAACCTACTGAAGCTGTCTGACAAAACTCTCGGAGGCCTGTGCACGTTAGCGACAACCTCGTCGAAGCAGAAGGAGCCAGTCATACGCCTGCGCTGTGGAAGCTTACACACTGCAGGTTGTCGCCAGCGTGCAGAGGCCTCCATAGTTTCGTCAGACAGTTGCGGTAGGTTGTTTGAACTGTTCGTCCACATTCCATGGTCGGAAGGCGGAAAACACAGCTGCCGCGCCATTGTACGCTGCCCGTACGGTTACCTCCGACATCTCCACCGTGCTTCGGTACCAACGACACTTGCCAACATTCAAACTGGTGACGCTCACAGTGTTGTCAGACCACCAAGCAATTTCGCATAAGGCCTATTACATAAACGTACTGAGATTTTCCGCGTTGCGATGTGGAAGAGCAGCTTCGACAACGACGCTAGAAAGTTGGTTCTTGTATGCTTTTGGAGCAAACTTCCACTGTTTGCTTCTGTTTTCCTCCCGCGCATAGAAATAAAACTGTTTTTTTTTTCCACGTTTTATCTCAGAAAATTACGCATACGACACTTGAGTATGATCAATGCACCGCATTAAAACACCATTGTGAAAAGTTCCATTAAACTCGGTTCGCTGACGTATCTATGCGAGTTTTTTTTTTCTCCCCGAATAGCGTTTGAGATCGCCCATTCTGTACGCTCACATGCATTAGACAGCGCGCCGACAGCGCCAAATCCTCTGCTAGCGGTAGGGATACCCCGCGTCCGAGAGAATGCCGAGGGAGAGGGCTGCCACAGACGCACCTAGATACCGGATTCGCCGAGACAGCAGAGACGGCCGTCTCCGCTGTCTCGGCGCGGGCGTCGTCGCGGCAGTCAGACTTCCCAATTCATAGATGATAAACCCCGAGGTTGCGAGCGTCAAGTCTTTCCGACTAGGCAAAATCTGTCGAAAAGTAAAGGATCGTTCGCACACTTGCGAATGTCTTCGACCGAGTATTTTGTGCAGGCCCGTGATCACTTGCGACGAGAGAACACGCTATCACGCTGGCGCCATCTATGACGTCACATGAGAACTGCATTTCGCTAGAGCCAACGTTATTACATTAGCTGAGTTACTCAACTGCTCACAGACGCTGGTTGCACGAGTGGTACCCCTCACTCACCACAACTCGCCTCCCGTCGCTCGACGAGCTGGACGGCTGCCATGGTAACTGCAGTGTATTCCATGGATTACATACGTTTCGAACCACAGCGTCTAGATGGCGTTCAAAGTGTGGCTATATATAACACGCAATATGAAACAAAAATTTAGATGGCGCTTCAAACGACGGAAGGCGGACTGAGGTGAGTGAGGAGGGGGAGAGGGGGGTACCCCCTTCCGCAGGAATTCCACAACTGAGGTAACCTAGTAATGTTGGGTAGAGCGAGGGTTTTTCGGTATTTTCGTTATCAAATGTACGCACTATCTATGGGAAATCGTAGTTTATAACATCGCCAAAAGTGTCTCGAGCCAATGACAAACGAGTGATGCGCGAAATCAGTGAGAAATATACGGAAATTACAATCGTTCCACGGCTACCCAATAGGTGGCGCCAGTGCGTTCTGTCGGCTTAGGAGATCACAAGAGGTTATAATCGACATCTTGTAAACCCTGAGATGGGGAACGATAAAAAAAACCATCCCCATCTCAGGGTTTACAAGATGTCGATTAATTACCAGCTCGCCTGCACTCTCTCACTGCTTAAAAGGTTATAATATAACGCATTCGGACGCAATCAGTCGCAAGTGTGTGAACCAGCCTTAGACTGTATTCTTCAATAAGATATCTGATAAAAAAAAATCACCTCGTTTTATTGGTTGGTAGCTTATATCTCTTTCCCCGCCTCTTCGAGTCAGACCGACGCGTGGGCGACGGACCCTGGATCCTTCCCCCCTTCCCCCGTGTGGCCTTTCCGGTGGGTGTCGTCGTCTTTGCGAGCCGCAAAGCATCCCCCGCCGTCCTACCATGATGCCGAAATACGATCCCCACGTCCTTAGAGAGCTCTCAGCTCACGTCCGGGCCTTAATCTCTGCCGTCTCCTTGGATATTCTCGCTGGGCTGCCGCCGTCATTTCGACCGAATCTCGTCGGGGAATTCCCCGACGCATGCGGTCGTTTCCAGCAGGTATTTGGTGTGCGGCCCCCGGGAGTCGGCGGGCGTCGTTCGTTCCGACCTGCGTTACGGCGTGCGGTTCGCCCCATTTTGCGGCAAAATTAGCGCGCTTTTATGGGTCTTCCTGTTTTGATTTGTTCGCCAACTGAGCGATTTGGCCCGGCTGGCTACTTCGTACCAGACTTCAAAGGTACTCATTAGAGAGTTTTAGAATAACGTACGCAATTTTAGCGCACGCGGCGTAAGAGAGTTTTAGAATAGCGTCTCTCCTTCGCGACGCAAAAGCCCAAGCATCTTGCGCTTGCGACGCCACCAAGATACAGTCACAATTTTCGTTTCACACACGAAATGCTGTAACTTTAGAAAGAAACAAGTTGTTTGGTCCAGAGTACCATTTTAGATTTGTTTAGACATGAGAATGCGACGCGAGCGGTTGACCGGTCGTGTCCGCTTGCGTCGCCTCGGCAAGAGAGGTCTCGTGTACTGACCTTCGCACATCGTACCTTCGCCGAGAAATGTTCTGCGCGTCGCAGGCATCAAGTTGCCGGTGATCGTTGCCAAATCGAGTACAATGTCGTCCCATATTGAAAATCGCTGTCGCGAGGGTGCCGCTGGCGTCGCACTCACGACGCCGCCAAAGCAGCCGCCGACATAATCCTGCAAGCCGCCATTTTTGCTTAACTCTGCTCGTCTTGGCTTTAGCCAACTTCTCATCACGAACCCTCCTTGGAGAAGCGCAAAGACTCTTTGCGTACGCACGCTATCTCCGAGAAATAGCGCACGCTAAAATTGCGCACGCAAAACGCAAAACCTGGTTTGCGTTCGGAGCATGCGCAGTGGCGACGACGCTATTCTTTGCGTGCGCAAAGCTTTAGCGTGCGCTATTCTAAAACTCCCTATTAATAGCAATAGAGTATTTGTAATCAATTACTTTTTAGTGATTGTGTAATCATTTGAATACGTTTATTCGGAAGTAATCACGATAGTACTATAGGCTTACTTTTGGATGTTCTAAAAATATTTGTAACCTTTACTAGTTTCCCCTTCCTTTTGTAATGGCGCTCTTTGTTCCTAAAAGATTCCAACCAAGAAATTTTCGAAACAAGTTTCCCAGAGGAGGCTTACATCATTATACAATTACGGATGACTAGTTTTCCAACCGTTAGAAAATATGTCGCTTTCAAAGTCATAGGTAATCAGAAAAGTAACCGTCACTTTGTCAAGTACCGACCACTAACTTTTCTGCGCAACTATTCAAGTAATCTAATTGCGTACTTTTTAGCCAAGAGTAACTACAATAGTGATTGATTACAATTTTCGACTAACATATACAAGACTGCTTTACTCGAAGAGAGTTCAAAAAAGGAAAAGAAAAAACTAACAATTACTCCGCGTAGTTGAAATTGAAAGGAAACGAAGCCTTCTACGGTCAATGCACAATATTAGTGGGCCATGCGCGAAAGCTTCGCCAACGAAATCGCGGATCGGAGGTACGCATGCGCAAAACGCGACAGAAATACGCACGTAACGCTGGCTATTTTGTGCTGGGGGCTTGTGGGATTTCCGGGCCTCTTGAGGGAAGTTATCGAGGGATGTCGGGCCCAGCGCGAGAACACTATAGTTTTCAAGGTATCGGCACCCTCGACTGGCACCATGGGCGACGTGGGGTTCGCGTTTTTTTAATGTTCCGTGGAGTTCAGCTCGGCGATTCTCTCCGGGACCTAGAGCACTCCAGCCAGATCCTATAGTTGATTTTGGTATTCATTCTGAACGACGTTATATAAGCCTAAGCGAATCAATAACGTGTATTACCTGTGCAAACGATACTCGTTTTCTGTTTCCTGTTGGTATTTACCCCGGAACTCATAGATAATGCGAACGGTACGCCAGAGCAATTATACGAGTGGAGTAAATCTAATGTTTTAAAACTGAATGGGCGAAATACTGAGACAGTTCTATTTCGCCCGAATAATAAATGTGTTAAAAGCGACAATATTATTTTGAAATCTAATTGATTTTAACTCGTGCCAGGATTTAATATCTTGGGCGTAGTTTTCTCAGGGAACGTCTCAGAGAAATATAAGATTAATTGTGTTGCGGTAAAACTGTCCCGCATTGTCGACCTGATATATCGGCCAGAGACATATTCTGCTTCTTGGAATAACGGTGTTAATGTAATTAAATTATTCCTTCGCGTACAGATTACTGTAATTGTGAATAGGGTACGATTACCCGTAACAAAAATTTAAACAAATGTTTTATTGCAAAAAGTAAAACCAGAAAAACTGAGAAACATTTTTGATGTTTCCGCCCAATACCCCGCGGATAATTCTTTTTCGGTCAATTTCGTGTGATGTAAATTAATTTATTTGTATACACGTCGCCTACCCGTAAAATATGAAAAAATATGTTCAACACACGTTGTCTAAAAAAATTAGCTAACCTAACAGAAAAAGTATTCTCATATACAACCTGAATTACCGTGAACTTGGAGAAGTATCGTTTTTCCGAGCGAATTATGGCCATCATACTACAATGTGCATCTCCTGGACCATTCTTAATCAGCTTATTGCAGAAAATATAAAACTTCACAAAACTGCTAGTAAGCAGATTATGGGAAATTATAATCTCTAACGAATTCGGTTAAATCTGAACAATAACCCTTCGTGTGTGTGCGATTTTTATTTTTCCCGTCTTCAACGCCTTTTGAGTTGTTCCTTTTATTATATAACCACGCCACAACTTTTGATTAATACCTATTTTCCTCGTGATTTTTTTTTTGACTACTCGAGTGTTTTTTTGTGCGCAATAGTTAAAGATTGCTCTAGAAACGCAAGACGATAATCAGATAGTTCATCAGACGATAATATTTCTCTATTCCTTCAATCCAGTCATTCGAGTTTTTGATTGGTTAGTCGTCCATGCGTAAGTTTATTCTACACGCGCCTTGCTTTCGTTGCATTGGGACTTGGGGCCAATCAAGCTTTCTCTAACGGCATTTTTTTTTTTCGCTGTCCTGAACCATATTGTACTTTTTGTTGCAAAATAAAAAGGCTATTATGCTTTTACGTTATGTTGTCTTTTATAAAAGTTGCTTTAGGTTATGTCATCGTTTAGAGGTGTTCGTATACATAGCTTGCACTGACGTCACTTGGTCAAGCATAATAGAGGGAAAGGGTACGTGAGAGCGTAGCTTCCCCCGCATTAACGAATGCTCTTCACAGCCACTATAGAGCTAACTGACGTCCCGTGCAAGCCATGTATACGTTTGATTCTATCACGCGATTCTGCCTAATGCTTCTTTTCCTTTTAGGTTTCTCTCGATACACTTTTATATTTATCATTATTTCTTTCTTCTTTCAACACTTATGACCCCGATTGAGGCAACAATATCTCGAAAGTAAAAAAAAAAAAAGTTAAACATATGTTACGTCAACTATTTGGAGCGCAAGTTGGTCTGCTTCTTGCTCATGGGTTCCGGTGACGTCAGAAAGACGCCGAGCTCTGATTGGCTCCGATTGGAAGGATAGTGGGTAGACCTCAATGCTAGCTGCCTTGAGGTCTACCCACTATCCTCCCAACCGGAGCCAATCAGAGCTCGGCGTTCTGACTGTGATTACAACCTGTACAAAACCAGGGGCGGATCCAGACCTCCGTTTGGGGGGGGGGGGGGGGGCGGAAAATTTATAAGGATGCTATTCTCCTATTTTTTCGTATGTACCCGGGGATCCACCCATGTCAAAGTGCCCTCCGAGAAGGGGGAGGAGGGTCAACTTGGTTTGTGGGGGGGGCGGCTGCGCCCGTCGCCCCCCCTCCTCTTGGATCCGCCACTGTACAAAACAAAGCAGACTAACTTGGGCTCCGCATAGTAACCCGGTCAATAAACTATGAAGACAAGTAGCGTCGCAAAATCGACAGGAAGCTTTTCCCGTCCGTCCGGTCGGTCCAAACGAAGGCGGGTGTTACTCTACCTGCATCAGCTAATCTCCCTGCTCTACTGACTCAAACCACGTGGGCGAAACTTTTTTATTTTCTTCTTCACTTAGGTCTAGAGAGAGAGAGAGCAGCAGGGCTAACAAATGGCCACGGTTTCCGGCTCTATCCGAGTCTGCAGTTGCCCAAGGCGGCAGTTCTCGGAAAGTTTCGGGATGTGGGCCTCCGCGCTTCCGACAGAAATTTCGTGCGAGCTCAGGCCCTCCGAATTAGCTGCCGCCCTCCCATTATACTGGAGCGCGCGCCGTCGCGTTGAACATACGACCGACCCCCGCTCCCCCTCTCCCTTTCCCTGCTCCTCCGTCTACCAGCATTCATTAGCAATGCGCCCGGAAAATGTAATTAAAACGCCTTTAATTTCTGCCTTATTTCATCTGCATGTTTTTGCTATTATTATGATACTACGATATGATATTCGTGTTAAGGCCCGCATGCGCGTGCGCATGTTTTCGTCTTTTTGTTAGGCGTATGCTACTGGTCACTCTTAACATGACAAAAACTTTTTTTTATTCGTATTTAAAGGGGCATTGCAAAGGGACGAAGAAAAACAAATGCTGCTTCGAAGGGCCTGCCTATCAGTTTCAAACACGAGCGTTCAGTGACGACACTGGTCTGGAGCCTGGGATAATGACGACATAGAATTCTAGAGGTAGGACTGGCGGAACAGGTGGACGTGACCTCCTCTGTTTGTCTCAAGCGCGTGATTCATTGCTTGGCACACCCATAAATCGTGGGGGCGTTCGCATCTTTTTTAACTCAGTGCTAATTCCAACATTCAGGAAGAGCACGGATGGTTGTTGCACGCTTTTATCGTTTCGGTTCTCTATTGGTTAAAACCAGACTTGTGCCTATCTTAGATACCCTACTCAAGATACTGTATTTCAAATACTCTTTGAAGTATCTTGGTATCTTGCAAATACTTTTTGCCAAGAGTATTTGATACTCTATTCTAATTACATTTCTGAGTATCTTGTACTCATTATCTTAAATACATTTTGTTACGTTCCGCCATTTTCCGAGTTTTTCGGTATGAAGTGGCGTGGGCGTGGCTCGAGCAAACGTGAACATTCTTTAGGGCAACCAAATCCTGTTGCTAGTTCCGATTAGCTACGGTGACTTTAATTGAGCTCGTGAAAATACATCGCTATTTTGGCGATTGTGACTCATATTTCAGCCCAAACTTCGTACAAGAAAGGTTTTCCGTCGCCTTACCAAAGGCGCCTTCGTTTCCTAGAGTTCCCCCGAAAAATCCTCAAACAAAAGTGATGGTTTTACGGAAGTTACGATTGACACACTGAGGCGCAGCGCAGACTGGGAAACGACCTACGACCACAGTGCACACTTGAGTGTCAAGAAAATAACAAATAAAAGGAAATGAGAGGGTGGACACACAAAAATTTGTTTTGCTTGTGGCATATTTAACCCCGCTACCGCGAAACGTGGAGGTTTACTTTTGTTTATTTTCTGTTTGTCGTTAGTCCGTCACTTATTGCTCTGGCGAACACTGTCAGTAAGCGAACATTGATAAGCAGAGAACAGGACAGGAAACGAACTAAAAGCTGGATGACCTATCAAAATCCCAACAAAGCGTCCACCAACGTTAAGTACCTTTCTGAACGCAACCTACTTGAAGAAGGTGCGACCACTGCCGTGGCTATTATGTGGGCTCTCATTGTTATCCATTCACTCATATCCGTATCCCAAGTTCGTTTATAGCGAACTGCACATATAGACCGACACGCGGAGCGACTCTGTTTACCAACACGGCCGGAAGGCCGCGCATGCGCGGTAGCTATGTGGGCAAAAGCAGCCCGGCTCTCCGTGTTTTCGCCATTGCGTTCTATGGCGTGCGCTCGTTGTTGACGTTGTAGGGACGCTTGTATCTTTATTTGTGCGTCGTATTTCCTGACAACGTATGTCGTATGCTATGCCCGACTATTTGAGCTCGCTGCCCGAGCCTGAACGGCAGCGGTATCGAAACAAACTGTGCGTGGACGGCGTTGCCTACGAGGATCCGTACGCCGTAAACAAGGCCTGCTGGACTTCCGACGTAAAGTTGCTGCCACCGAAGTCGACGGCTCACGTCGTCGTTTATTTAGTTTTTTCGCCAAGCCAGTTCACGGCCGACACGGTGCAGGCGTACAAGTCTCTCGAGGCCTACGATTACTTCGAGTCGGTTTCCGCACTGCCGGCGGGATCAGCAGACTGTGGGTCTGCGGAAGTGTGTGTATTCATTAATTGATTAAATACACACAGCGTCTTCAAGTCAAGGTATGATATTTTTCCTACCCTCATGACCACAAGGCATGACAAGCAGTAACGCTTTGTCCGTTCTGCAGTCTTGGCGGTAACACGTTACAAGTAACGGCGTTGCCGGTAACGCGTTACTTTTTTCAGTAACGTAGTAACCTACTCGTTACGTTTTCGACACAGTAACGGGTAACGTACTTACGTTACTATTTCAAGTAACGTAGTTACGTTACTCGTTACTACTTCCCAAGTCTTAAAGAAATTACACTTCAATTTTTTCCGTGTTTTAGGCGTCAAGCCATGTTTTTCTTTGCGTTTTTTCTCGTGAGTATTTAGGTGAAACCGTAAAAAGAGATAAAGTAATTATGTTCAGTTTCTGCATGAACATAATGTTTCTTGATATATGACCTGTATCGTCAAAACCGTAAAATGTGTTAAATCATAATTTAAAAAAGTAACGCAGAAGTAACGTGCGTTACTTTTTATCGGTAGCGCTAACGCGTTCCTTTTATTTTTAGGTAGCGCAGCTCAGTAACGCGTACCTATTATTTGCAAGTAACCATCGAGTAACGTATTTTGTTACTTTTTTCGGTAACGCCTACAACACTGCCGTTCTGTCGCCGATCCCCTTCTGCTGGATAGCACGGGCGTAGCGAGCCTCCGACGTGCGCTTGGCCGATGCTTTAGTTGTGCGCGAACACCTTGGGAACAAAATCCTGGTGGTCTCGATCAGACAACGGTTTCCCTGCACATAAGCAAGCCTCGGGACGGAGATCGAAATGGAAGCCGCACCTACGCGGGTACAAAAGGTGCTTCGTGCGGCGGTCCGGAGTCAGTCTCCTCCCAGAGCTCGATCCTGCTGTTTCGCCACATCGACGCCTGCGACGCTAGCCTTTTTCTATTATGTTTTGGGCACAAGTTCGCCCTATTAAAGATTTAGTTTCTTCATTTGTCGTTCGTGACAATATCCTGTTCCTTTAGCCTGACTAAATAAAATAGCTGTACGATGATTTTTTTTGCCGTTTTGTGTTGTTTTGTGTTAATAAACGATACAAATTACGCAATGCGGAAGTATCTTCAAAAGTAATTGAATTACATTTATAAGTAGTTTGTGCTCTACTCAAGATACTTTACAGTGAAAGTAACTTGAGTAGTATTTGAAATACTTTATGAAGCAGGTATTTAGTAACTTAACTTAAATACTTTTATCGAGTATTTTGTCCAACACTGGTTAAAACCAATGACGCCATCAAAAATAAAAAAACGTGCTCGAAACTTGAACTTTTTATACCTATTATGTTCAAAATGCATCAGATTTCTTCTCCGTTGTGTTTTTAAAGTGTTGTTAGAGTCCAACACACTATACTTCGTTTTACATTGAGTACAGACGCAGCCGACGGTACGAGCTGGTCGGACCAATCAGACATCACCAAAAGCGCATCATCATGGAGTTCGTTCCGTTTATGTAGGTGATCTATTATCGCTGAACCAATCACAAAAGAAATGTTCACGTAATCCGCGCTTTTAGCGCTGCTTGATTGGTCCGATTAGCGCGTACCGCCGGCTGCGTCTGACTTAAGCTGAAACGAAGTATAGTTCGAGCGAACGGTATGAAAATTAAAAAATGACCCCAAACGCTTTGCAGGACCCCATTAAAGGGGTAATGAAAGGATATCGGGTTGGAATGTTCACCGACTTTGCAGAGGCGTACTGGTCCTGTAGTCTGGCCCAAGTATACTCGCACAGACCGCCACTGATTGAGAAGCTTCTTTGACGCGTTGAAATTGCGAGAATAAAAGGGGACTATTTCTTTCAGTCTTGTCTTCGCATGTTAGAGTTCGACACGGGTGTTCTACTTTGCCGACTCCAGCGCGTGGCTATGAGTGACGTTGGCGGCATAGTGGCCACGTGGACACTTGTGGCCACGTGGCCGCTTGTTCTGGTTCCGAGTTAGGGAATGAACGACACTCATATTTCTCGAATTGTATTGGCGACTGCCATTGCCTAGAAAGAAACACTAAGGCAAGTTTATTCGGTTATTAACGTTAGGAAATGTTTCTAAGAAGTATTTAGCGAAAGTATAAAATTAGTTTCATGGCCCTTTTGAGGCTCTGGATAGGTGGCTGATTCTGTGTTGCGTGTATGTTTATACTGCCTGAACTTGGTCTGCCCCAACGGGCGACGAGTCTCCCAGCTGTAGATGAGAAATTTTGCCAGTGCAGTACAACGGCTAGCCTGGGGTCTTTAACGTGCAGCACGCAGTAGTGATACACGACCGCACGCCGGTACGACGCTCATCCAGATCGAAACGTGCAGGGGTGGAGATTGAACCCAGGATCCTTGGGTCCCGCAGCGCGAGCTTTCGCTCCACGTACCATCTATGCACGTACTTCGAGCTGGTGTGCGCTATAGCCCACTCGGCCGATTCTGTTAGCCTACTGCAGCTCGGAGCACGCAGAGCAAAAGCCGCGCTGCGGAGCCCAGGATAGGTGCACTAGAACTAGAAGGTGTGCCGACCGCATCTGCCTCTCCAGAGGCGTTGGGTGTCGAGTGGCCCAATTTTGCCGCAGGGGCCTGGGGGGGGAGGGGGGAGGGGGCGCTGCCAGTCACACTGGGGCCAGTAGGCCGCTCAGACAGCGTTTAGCGAAGCTGCCTTGGGACGTGTTGGTGTGACTATTACTTCTGGTCTTGCCTTGTGTGTGAAGTGATAAAATATTGTGTGGCTGCTATAGCTGTGCCGAAGGGACAAGAGACTCAGAACAATGTCAAATACGGTGAAGACAAAGACGGAGCGGTGCTGTTTGGCGCCGGAGTGAAAAGTGGGTTACAACACATGCTAAAAGAAGAACTCCTTGTTTCGGAGCCCGAGCGAAGCTTCTCTGTTCGCGTAATGACGCCGTCTGACTGCAAGAAAAAAATAAAAAAATGAAGAGGGAGAAAAAAGTAGTCTAAGAATGTGTGTCCTGTGTGACATGCCAGAGAAAGCAAATTTCTCCAAGGGGATTGCTCTTCAATAAAGGCAGCTGTTGAAGTTGCTCCATTTATCTTGCCAGTCTATTTGTTTATTTTCATATGATTCATAGTTCAGTAGATCAAATCAATTCACACATTTCCTGGCCTACAAGCTTTGGCTGACAATGCAGAAGTCAAGAAAAGATCATTTACATTAATCCAGGATACACGAAAAAGATGTGTTAACACCAGAACAAAAACTAAGGTATTTAAAGGTCTACTAAATGTACCGCTGTCGAAAATATACTTAAAATAGCTTTGACACTAAAGTGGATAGGAAAACATCGCATATCATATCATACTGAAACTTCGCTTTCTTAATGCTGGTATGTAAAGGGAGGTAGACAATTATTCTATTATAACAGCAAAACGAAAAAACAAATTAGAAAAGCGAGGCTATGTAAGTAACTGACCACTCCCAAACGGCATTTGCGCTTTGAATATAAGAGAGAGAGAGAGCGAGGGACTTTATTTTAAGACAACTCCTAGTCCAAGTCATCATTTTTGAATATAAGCTCCTGCTGCTCGCGCAAGTCACGTTTTTCCACAGCGGTGTTATATAGGATGGAACCTATTCTTTCTCACATCCGAGTAGGCAAAAACAAACCAAGAATACGAGCATTTTCACGCTGAATAAAGCGTCTTTGCTGCGACCACCGGGCCTCTGTCTGCCGTGGGATGGCCGCGCTCTGCCCCACGGCTCCCTCACCGGCGTGCTTGCACATCGCGGCACTCTCACGGACGAAGGACGACACACCTCCCCGTTCTAGTACTCCTTGCCCAGCGATCCTGGTTTCAATGTCCACCCCTGCCCGTTCGGATCTGGATGTGCATCGTACCTGCGTGCGGTCGTGTATCACTACTGCGTGCGGTCGTGTATCACTACTGCGTGTATCACTACTGCCGGTGGCGACCACGCGACCGTGATCGCCACCGGGATGCTGCACCTAACAGTGCAGCACCACCCCAGGCAAGGGGTGGTGCTGCACTCACGGAATTTCTCATCTACAGTTGAGACACCAGACGCCCACTGTTGCTGACAAACTTTCTCCAGTCTAAACAAACACACAGCACAATGAGCTCTTTACACATCTTGATTATTTCTTTAAAATAATCTGTGCATTAAAAGCGACATACACAACGACCACGTCAGCGTGCTAATCGACCGCGCCCCCACCTAGCGGGCGGTATTGCCGGCACGCAACATGCAGCAGCGAAACAACCTCCCCTTGTGGTGACTCAAATCGTAAAAAGTATTCCAAAAAAATAATAAAACGACGGAGAAAAAGACGGTTGTGTAGAGGCGAATTTGATTCCGCCACGTCCAAACGAAGTTTGGAATCGCGTCGGCACTTTTGCGTCCGGGCGTCAGTCGGCATTGCCCGTCAGAACACGTCGTGTATACCTCAGGGGACGACAAGAAATGCGGTTATGTAAATCGAGGCAACGACGACAGATGGCGCCATATGCAATTCAGACAATGTGCCTCTCCCCTTCCGCTCGGGAACACAACGTGTCGGATGTTACTCTTTTTTCTTTCTTTCTCTCTTTTTTTTTTTAATATGCTATTTATGTTTTATTGATTTGTTTTATCCAAAGACAAAAAGTTGGGCCCTACAATCCAAACAAACAAAACAAAAAACTAAAAAGAATTTGGACAGCATTTTTTTTTATCTTTCATATGGTTCTAAATTAAATCACTGACGATCTATACCATACATTCTAAAAATATATACGTGAGTTCTCTTTCCTGCAGGACACAAAGACAGCCAATCGTGGACAAGAACAGAACGATCCCAGCGAATAATGATTCTCATAAGGCGATCAAATGGAATCATCCGGGAGGCGAAACGTTTAATCAATTTCTTTCTTGTCTGTTACGTAAAATCGGCGTACCTATTTTAGTTATAAAAGCGAACTCGCCAACCTATTCTTAGAGTGCAGGTTAGCTGGTAAACAACCATAGTGAAAAATAAAACCTTGAGACTAGGGACAAAAAAAACGGTGTTGTGTTGCCCCCTTTTTTGTCCCTGGACTCAAAATATTCTTCTTTTTTTTTTTTCTGTGGACATGTGAGAAGCTATGAATTTCTCGAGAAAATTTTCTGTATCACTGCGTATTCCTTGACAACTCTCCCAGTACCTATTTTGGTTATAAAACCAACCTATTCTTAACGTTGTCGCCAAGTGTGGAAAAAAAAAAGAAGTGGACTTTTTGATGAATAAGTGTTTAGGACCACACTCACCGACCGGCGAAGCAACAAATGCTGGCTTCGATAGTGCGCTAGGAGGTCCTATAGTCGCCCGACAACTTGAGAAACAAAAGGCGTGGCGAGTCTCAAGCATCTCATTATCCCGCAACAGCCAATGAGAGCGCGGCATTGGTTGATAAGGCCTCCGAAGAACGAATCACGAAGCGAGAAGCGGGAACATAAGAAATAAGGGTTACTGCGCAGACGAACTCACAAACGATCTTAGTGAAGTAGAAAACCCTTGCAACTAAGAAAAAAACGGCGTTACACCTTTTTTTTTGTCCCTAGTCTCAAGCTATTTTTTGTTATGCCTTTTTTTTTACTTTGAAGATAGCAAGGCATGAGTTACTCGCGATGGAAATTTTCCGTATCACTGAGTTTATTTTGACGACTTTGCTCAGACGACTGAGACTATAAAGAGCTTTAAAGGGGCCCTGCATTCATATTTAAGCGTCTACCTTTTTTGCGGTTTCCACGTCTCTTGAAGTTCGGGCAAGCCAGCCGGCACGGAGAGAGTGACTAAATATCAGCGCGTCATATATTTTAACCAGACGACGCGGAAACCTCCTCCACCGACGAGTGCGACCCGCGGTACCGAAAGCGCGCAAAATGTGACGTCTTTGCTCCTGGGCTTACTAGTGGTCAGAGCCACTAAAAGCTTCTTTTTAGTCGAAATATAAAATGTAAGTGGCGCAAACCGTTTCCATTATTTATAAAAGTAGTTTTTGTTCAGTATTTTACATCAGAAAAGATACACGTGCAGTTTAGAAAGTACGGAAACAAGAAATGACCCGTCGACATAACCGCCACCAAGCGGTGGAAAAGGCGGCGCATACTAGAAAGGAGTAGTGGGATCAGGCGCCGAGACGGAAAGGTCCCGGATGTACGCGGCGGCGCTGCGGTCGTATGGAAAGGAGGATCCGACCGGCTCCGAGCGTTCCGAAGGCCTTCGGCGAGAAGCTTTGCCTTGCAGTTTGGCCGTTTCGCGGTATGGCAGCGCGAAGTGGCTCCCATTCTGAACTGATCTCTACCCCGTGTTTGCTGTCGTTTGTGGCCAATGAAGTGTCATGCCGAATTAGTGTTTAATCGCGCAGCAAATACAATGAGAGCCGCTCTGGCTGCCCGCTGCATACAGCCTATCCAGATCATGCTTTAGTGGCGCCCTCTCGCGCCGTCGACACGGAGTCCGGCAGCCCCTCCTCTAGTTCACGGCCACTCAAGCAACCAAGGACGTCATGAGGGAGGTTATTTTTTGCTTGTTTTTGTAATTTTAATTAGCCTATAACTTTTAAAATAAAGCGAATTTCGAGAATAGAAAAGTTTCACTAAGTTACTACGTTCAGTGCGCTCAGGTTCGGTGCAAATTAAAAACCAGTCAAAAAGTCCTTGCCGGGCCCCTTTAAGATATGAAAGACACTTACAAACCTCTGTAACTCGAAATTAGAGCGCAATTCTTGAGGAGGAGGAGGGGAAGGTATGCCCCTCCTCCTCCTTCGTACAATTCAGATTGGTGTTGAGGTCACGTGATGTCAGTTGTCCCACTAGATCTAGCGGAGAAACTGAGATTGTGTGACGTCATTTGAGTCATGTGACGTCATTTTCTGAAACTGAGTCATGTGACGTCATTTTCCCCGCTAAATTTAGCGGGAAAATCGACGTCATGCGACCTTGACACCAATTCAATTTGCCGCTAAATTTAGCGGGGCGATTACGCCGACGCTGCAAAGCCCGGAAACGGTCGCCTAAAAAAACTGCACTCTAAAAAAAAATAAACGGAGACAAACCTGGGAGGCATTGATAAGTACAGGGTGTTCTCGAGCGGAATTCGGGCGTAAAAGGAATCTCATCAATGAACCAAGGAGAGGACTGCGTTGAAACTTTTCACGAATGTGTCTAGGCGGTGCATTTATCGTGCTTAAGTTTCGTTAATGTAGGTTTAAAAATTTATAAGCCTAAAAGAACTTGGTTATTTTTTTTTTTTTGCTATGCATGGGGAGCAAAACACTAAAAACCGTCTGATTTGCGCTGCTATTCACAGATGGCGCTAGTCACGCTCAGGATCTGCTGGATCTGCTTTCGCGTTATCATCTCAAAAAAGTCTCAACGTATCTTTTTTTTATAGTTACATTCATCAAATTTGAGTATTAAAAAGATGTCTTACTTAAAACACATTTTTCAAAAGTTTTAATGCACTACGTCTATTGGCTTATTAATACGACATCCTTTCACGCCCTAATAGCGCTCGAAAACACCCGGCCTGTGCAGTTCCAATCAGTATACGTTAAGCAATGTTTGACAAATTTTTATGACTATATCCTCACATATAAATGCAAAAACAAAAGCGTAAAATGTGAAAATAAGCTATATCTGTTCGAAATAGACCTTATATAAAACTGCCTCTGCGTACGCCACCAACGTGCAATATAGTCGAACCAGGAACTGGGCAAGTTTCGAAGCACGCCTTATAGCAAAACTAGAATAGCAAAGACAAAAGGAAGGTTTCATTTATGAAAAATGGGAGGGACGTCGCGAACTGTAAGCGTCCTCTCAAATTGCCTTTTACGTAAGCTGACATGGCTGCCCTCCTGCTTAGATAACGACTTTTTTGTAATGACCATTTCCGACTGGGAACGTAGGGTAACTCGGACACGACATCAATTTGCCACAATACTCCAGATTTGATTTCTGCCATCTCCGCAACAACAACAAAAAATACAAATATTTTGTGATTAGGTAACGATTTTTAAGCTTTTCCTTTTACATGACTACGAAATTCCTGTTGTTTCTTTATGATGTCATGATAACCTTAAGAGCAATGTAAAGTACGTACCAAGTCATTAAGAAGGCAAAAAAATGTGTAACTGCTGTTGGGTTTATTTTGGGTTATGTTTAACTTACACTTTACTCAAAGCAATCGTAGGGATAATCATTTCTTGTTCATTATTGTTCGCAAGTGCACTGACAACACCAAGATCGATCTTTTTACCCTCTCAAACGCTCCGGAAACGCCAAACAAAAAACAAAAATCGCGATTTTTTTTTGGCGCTTGAAATAGTTTGTTAAAATTTCCGTCCTCCTTACTCAATCTAAGCTCCTCCTCGCCTTTTTTTTTTTGTATGAGTGTGACATTGTTGGCGAAAGCATTTTGAAAACGTTAAGACGCGTCGGAAGTTGTATGCCTGTAATAATTATTATCGTCATTCATAAAATATGTTGTTTTTTTACGACGATTGCAAAACACTACACCGCTGCCTGGAAAAAAAATTACACCACCTTCGGAACTCTGAAACGCTCCCCGCTCGCCGTTTATTTTTTTTTTTTCACACTTGAAGGAGAGGAGTTTAGAGGAGGAGAGAGTGCGCGTGCGCGCGCGGTGTGAGGAGAAGCGAACGCACGCGCAGTGCACGCAGCTGGTAGAGAGAGAGAACGGAGAGAGTAACGCGCTGCTGTTGGAGAGAGGGAAGGAGGAGAGTTGCGCGTGCGTAGTGCGAGTGCGGACTACAAGGCCGCGGGACATAGACCTGAGCAAGAGATGCTCCGCATCTAAAAGAAGAAAAAACGAAGATCACGAATTGGAAGTGTTAATGACGAAACATCGGCCGTCTCCTAGATTTTCCTTCATACTCTCAGTATGACGTGACGCCGGAAAGTTCGTCGGAACGGCGGCACTTTATCTAAGGTCGGAATCCAACTCCAAACGATATGGATACACTGAGGTTTTTCTAATAGTCATTGTCAAGAAAGTGGTAAAAACGTATCAGGGGGTATAAGAAAAAAATTGGGTTGTGTGTATGTTTATACAGCCTAGAACGTAATCTGTCCTCAACGGGCGACTTGTCTCCCAGTTGTAGATGAGAAATTTAGTGAGTGCAGTACAACCGTTAGCCTGGGGTCTTTAACGTGCATCACGCAGAAGTGGTACACGACCGCACGCCGGTACAATGCTCATCCAGATCGAAACGGTCAGGGGTGGGGTTGGAACACAGAAGGTTCTGCAGTGCAAGCCTTCACTCCGCGTGCTCCGAGCCGCTCTGCGCTAGCCCACTCGGCCGCGGATCCCCCTCAGGGGGTATCAGACTGGCCTCTGCAGCTGTTCTTCGGAAATTGCAGCCAACCACGCACTACTTTGTGGCTCGTCTTTGGGGAACTTGCGTAGAACTTTTATATTAGGTGGTACTTCACGCAGCGCCTTTGCGACACCGCATCTCACGTCGCTTACCAAGGTCTGCTACACGTCGTTTTCTTCCGCACCTTTTAAAAATCATTTTTGACCGACCTACACTGAACAGGAACTGAAAAGTGACGCACCGTCTGTTCGTGCAGAAAGGTCTCGCGAACTGCTTTCGGAGTTGGCCGGATGAACGTGCGTGGCAATGAACGATGTGAGAGAAAGAAAAAAGTTGAACGACACTTCCTGTTTGATGTCATCCAAAAAGACAAGGAGTGCACCGTTTCGCTAACTACGGCAACTACGCGACGAGGGCAAGTCTATAGCAGCCACGCAATGTAACGTCCACGAAAACGCGTCAGTCCGGGAGTGCCGAAATAGGGCCGTCGCCTTTTTACTCTACGGTCTTTTCGTCCGACTTACGTCACCGGGATTGTGACTGAGCTTTGGGTGTTCGGACAACAGCGGGAAACATCTCCTCCAGCGGGGGTGACTCTATTTACCTCGGCGCTAAAAGCATCTGCTCCGTCGTGTATTTACCCCGACGTAGAGGAAGAATCTCCGCACGGTTCCTGGGGACAAATAGCCCGTATGGAAATGGGATGCCGATGAAACGGATCACTCCCGGTCCGTGTTTGCAGCGTGTTCGACACGGTTCGACAGGTTCGGCGAACCTTCGACCTTTTCGAAAAGGTCGACAAATTTCGACTTATGGACAGTGTTGCCCGACTTCTACGCACTATAAATAAATTTCGAATATTTTGGAACAAATAATTTATAAAGTAATTTATATATATATATATATATATATATATATATATATATATATATATATATATATATATATATATATATATATATATATATATATATATATATATATATATATATATATATATATATATATATAAAATGATTACCACTTTTTGGACAATACAAAAGTAAATATGCGTACCTTCGAAGCTTTAATTAGTTCGTTACCGTCAACGAATACTGCACTTTTCCTCCGCCAAACGGCGTCAGCTCATTTTTAAACTTTGGCGCAAGCGCGCAAAAGTCAAACTTTGACGAACATTTGTCGAAACTTCGCGTTAGCGGTTCGGAAAGGTCGAACCCACGCGACCTCAAACCTCGGCCGGTTCGCGACATCCCAAGTCCCCAAGAAGTTCGAAGAATGAAGAGTCAGTTGCCAGTACCCTCCCACGGCCTCGACAAGTCCGAACAAAGATTATTATGACGACTTGTCTAATGGTGCCCCCCCCCCCTTTTTTTTTTCTTCTTGTTTTTCATTAATCCTCTGCGCATGCGTACACCCTCTCTCCTTGTCCTCGCTTTTCGCAGTCGCCATTTTCGGAGGACACTGTCCGCACAATGAACATATGAAGTCAACGCCAGGCGAGGAGAGAAAGGGCGAGCATTATGAAGGCGGGACGGGAGAGGAGACAATAGAGGGCTAGGGGAGAAAGGGACGCACTAGGACCATCAGAGAGAAAGTTTCTCTCCTCCCCTCCAGCCTTCTAAGTGCTTGCGCTTTCTCCCCTCGCCTGGCGTATCCTTGCCTGTACTGCACACAGCTAGTGACACGAAGTGTAGACGCCGCTTTTTACTAACAGAACTGGCAACCTTCGGTCTTATAATGCATTACATTCAGTATTTTAAGGTGCACTGAAGACGTTTCTAAGACCGTCTCTTCTTGGTGACAACTTACCTTACGGGCTCCAAGCATCCTAGAAATCCAAAAAGCATGCTTGTGCGATGTCTATTTCTCTATTAAATTTGTGATAGAATTTCGTGCCACGCCCCTTTTTTCTGAGCCTGAGCGGAAAAATCTAGAGCACAGAATCCAGCGGAGGCGTCGGCGGTGTGATGACGGGCACGCGGAGTTGCTGATGCGCGCGCGTCGCCGGCGTCTCCGCTGGATTCTGTCCCCCACCACTTTTCCAGCTTCATCTTCTTCTCCCTAACAATATATATATATAGCAATTTTTAGAAATACTTTCGAGCGCGTGAGAAGCGCAGTAGTGCGCCAGAATTGCAACTCGTGGAGCAGGTACAAGGCTGGGGCTCTCATAAGAGGCGGATAATTCGCGCGGGCGCCTTACCGCAACCCTCAAGCCTTGTACCTGCTCCACGAGTGGTAACCTTAGTGCGCTACTACGCTTCCCACGCGGTCAAAGTCTCTGAAAATGACTGATTTACTGATTTTTGATGACGCTCAGCAAGTTTCTTCTTGAAGCCATATGTCTATTTTCATTAATTGAAAAGCTAATTAACAAAGTTTACTTAATTAGCCAATTATCATTACGGTTATCCCTCTACTCTATGTCCCCCTGACCGTATGTAATTCACCTGCACAAACCGCATAATTGTAGCTTTCACAACGTTTTTTTTTTTTTTAAATAAACCTGTAAAGCTTTAAAAAAAGAACACCCGTAGATATATATATAAAGGTAAAGGCCATGGTGACGTGGGTCAGGTAACGTCGGATCACGTGACGTCAATTTTTGCGCTAAATTGACCAGGGAAACTGCATTTGTGTACAGTTCACGTGACGTCAGCTTACGTGACATCCATTTTCCCACCAAATTTAGCGGGAAAACTGAATTTCTGTACTGGTCATGTGACGTCAATTTTTCCGCAAATATTTAGCGGGGAAACTGAATTGACGTGTAGGTCCCGTGCCGTCCGGTTACCTGACAATAAATTTCCCGATAAATGTAGCGGGGAAACTGAATTTCGAGATAGGTCATGTGACATCAATTTTCCCGCTAAATTTAGCGGGAAATGCGTGGACGGACGGCCGGACGGAGGGACAACGTTTCGGGATTATAAATTATACGTAGTATATTGGCTGTATATCCGTTATTATTCCTTAAAGGCCGACGACCAGTTCGCGCTCTTACTTTTTTCTCGCTTCCTCCTCTCCCTCCTTCTACTTTGTCCACAGTTGCCTGTTTCCCCCTCCCCCATGGTGAGGAGGATGTTCTGCCTTGCAGAATCTCAAGTCTGGTCGTCGGCCTCTAAGGGCCCCGGCAGTTGCGTTAAGTAAAGGAGGGAGGACGTATTAACGTGGAACACTGGCATCCAAGCAAAACATTAAAAGGAATTCAGCCTTTGCACTCTGGTGAAGAAGGAAGACCAGCGGAGCTGTACAACGGAAAGTAATGGCCGGCCGCAAGTCGGCAAGCCAGGGTGGAAAGGCTGCCGCCATCTATGAGCGACGGCGGCAACCAGGTACGTAGCTTGCCACCGTCGCTCATAGATGGCGGTAGGTGTCCAGAGTTAGGTGTCGACATTTCTTTGCGGGGGACACGATCCTGAGGAAACTTGCCCTTAACAGCTCAGCTGTAATTCAGGGGAAAACGATGCATTTAAAATATTGGCATGCACAAAATCATAAACAAAAAGAGTAAAAAGAAAAAAAATATTCTGGTTGTATACCAAGAGGTTGCGATGGTTGAGAGCATGACTGATTACTAAGTGATATGAGATGATACGGCATTTCTATAAATATGTGGGTCACTGACTAACACTACGTCACCAGGCAGCACGCTCCATTCTGTTATGGCAAGGTGAAGAAATCAGTTGTTAGAAGTACAGTGGAGCCAGCAATGCGACGCACACAGAGCAATCTAAATGTCGTCGAAATGACCAACGAGGATCTAGTGTCAAAGCCTGGTTGGCGGTTGGTGACAGGAAAGCTGATCGGAGAGACGGAGACGTGAGATACTGCGCTGCGTTGGATAGTTTGTTATTAGTCCTGACTGCATGAATCAGTAGTTTTTAAGTCGATGTTCTCACGAATTGTAAGCTTTTTGAGAATCTACGATTCATGTTAGATGTGCGATTTTTTTATAAGCCCATACTCTATATAAAGGGAAATGGTTAGTTATGTGCTTTCATTATAAATATTTTCTTGAGTTTTCATTTTCTTTCCGTATATGAAGCTATTGCTATGCGGCTAATTGCTAGCTATGTTTAGTTCACTGATAAGAATATAGCGCATGCCTTTATTATATTGTTACAACTTTTTTTTTTCATTTGCTGAGCAAATGTACTAGGCCTGGTTGGGGTCTAGTCAGGAAAAATTTATTTGCATTCCCCCCCCCCCCAAAAAAAAACAACCAGTGACTCAAAAATGTAAGAATAAAATAAAAAAAGAAGTACAGTGTTTTGGGATGACAACCAATGCTTAGCAGATTCAGTTAAATGTTTAAAGGTGCATAAATAAAACAATAAAAGATATGACACCAGTAAACTTGCCGCTCCCTAAAAGAAAAAAAAAAAAAAAAAGTTTTACGGTTCTTTTATGTGTTTCTTTAAAAGGACTGAAGCGAAAGCGCCGACTGCGATAATTTTCGGCCAACACTCCAAACATGGCAAAGGCGAGAGATTACATTGCCACGTGACACTGTGAATCACACGGCCATGTGATGTCTTGTGACGTTACAATTTCTCCGTTAAATATAGCAAAAAATTCAGCAGGAAGACTCTCCACGTACACGTATGGCAAAAACACGTATCCGCTGTTAAAGATCACCTGAAAGTTTCCATGGCACATTTTAGGTTCTGCGCTAATGGCGCGAGATAAGTCAATCCGATTAGTATTATACACTAAAACCCGGGAATATGAAAGGCGGGTGATAAATACCCGTAACTTGTCCAACCCGGATAAGTATGTTGAGTGTATGCGGACCGCAAGTTCGTCTGCTTCCTCTGCAGAGGCTGTGACGTCAGACAGACGCCGAGCTCTGATTGGTTCTGATTGAAGAATAGTGGGTAGACATGAAGGCAGCTTGCTTTGAGATCTGCCCACGATCCTCTAATCAGAGCCAATCAGAGCTCGGCGTCTTTCTGACCAGTGGTTTCCCCAGAAGTTGAAATTAGGGGATGTCTAAATTGTTAGGGGGGGGGGAATCACTGTCTCTTACATCACCGCAACTCCACCGTGTGTGACCAAGCATGCGGCAAACACTTCTCACCGACTGCGACGAGAGAACACGCTGCGCCACAGGCTCCGTCTATCGGCTAGCCCTCGAGCATTTAAGGTCTGCGAATTGTTCATCGTAAGCTCGAAATAATTCATGCATTGTTCTATAATATAAGCGACCATTTCTGAAAATCTCGTAAGTGGCCTACACTCGTGCGAGGATGACACAACCTCGAGTGATAAAAAGTTAAAAAAATTAGCATCCGAAATAATTATTACGGTTGTTGCAGAAAACAAAACAAACAAAAAAACAGACATCGCCGCGAAGGGTCAGAATCCGATAAAACAAACCGAAAATATAGAGCTCAAAGGGCAATATGTTTGGAGAGACAAGAGGCGTAATGCAGGCCCGAGACGAGGGCCCTCCTCCAAGGAACCAGCTAACTGGAAAGGAAGGCTCAAAGAAAATATGATTAGAAAAATATACATAAATAACACGAGATTATTTCATATTTGTTATATTTGTCTCGTATTAAAATATAGAAAGAAAGCACTGTAATCATATTTTAAAAAATGAAGCGCCGGAGGCTCCTTGCGGGATCCGTTTCCACAGATCTGAAAACGAAACAAACAAACAAAAAAGGTATCCAAGGGCAGCCAAAACAGACGCCTACTTCTTTGAGGCCCCGGACGCGGACGCACATAAATAAAACTTGAAAGAGCGTAGGGTGAAAATAGGCAGAGACCTGAAAATCCCGAAGACGACGGAATGGCTTGGCAATTTCCTCTTCATAGGTTCTGACCCCCGAGGCGCTTCCTGAAGTCAACGCTGTGGAATGTTCCTGTTGCCCCTTTTTGAACGTCGTTGCCTTTTACACTTTCAATCATTTACACTTTTGAATTTCTCCCTCTTTCTCTTCCTCTCTCTCTCTCTCACATCCACACGCACTCTACCTTTCTGTTTCTCTCTCACTCTCAAACACACTCACTCTCTTTCTCCATTTTTCCTTATCGCTCTCTCTCTCTTTCATCCCACACACGCACTCTCTCAATATCTCTATCTTGTTCACACACACGCACTCTACATTTCCTATCTATCTCTCTTATTCGCGCATTCTCTCTCTCTCTCTTTTTTCTTTCGGCTGACTTGTCCAAACTACACCCCACAGAATGTGCCGCGCGTGCATGCTCCACTACTTCCCAATACGCGAAAGTTCAAAATAATAATAATAATAATTACGCGCTCACGAGTTCCCGGACGCGTTTCAACGAAGCTTTCATGTCTCCGCGCTGTTGGTCTATTCGCGACTCCTCTACGGTCTACATTTAATCCCCGTTTCCACTCTCCGTTCCACAGTTTTGTTTTTTTCATTTTCGCCCGTCGGGTTGCGCCAGTTTTCGCTGCACACTTGGATAGGCTGTTTTTTGTAGCTCCCCCACTTCTATCCTTCGCGTCTATTCCGTTGGGGGGCGCCGCCTCCTCCGGAGTTGCGTAGAGAGAGCCAAGAAACAAAGAGTGGGAGCAATCCAAAACCATGGAAACCGTTTGCAATGGTGGACGCTTCGTGACAAGATTGATCGCAAGTGCGTGCGCTGCGTTGTTCCCTTGGCGCCGGAAGAAAGCGAGCGGAGAGGCGGGGATCGGGACTTACCCCTAAACAGCGTGTGCCCAATCGACCAGTGGGAAACACTCTGTGATCTAGGCACACTGGAGTTGCGAGGACTGCAAAAACACGACGGAGAGGAACTGCGTTAAATCCACGCCTAACGAAGACACCACTTCAGTTTGGGAGAGACGAAGAAGGGGAGATAATCCGTGTCTATCCCTCCGCAATGGGAAGCGGACTTTGTTGTTGCCGAGCAACCCCAATCCCCCCCAATTACTCCGCGTCTCATCCGCCGTTGCTTTTCGTCTTCTAAAAGCATCGGGATTTAAGTGATCGTTCTCTTCTTTTCGCTTTAAATCCGTACTGTGTTCTGGAGTTGGAACTTGGACGGATTATACAGCCGGAGAAAGAACGCTCCTCATTTAAAGATAAACGAGAAAAGAATGGCATCGAAACTTGAACCAAACTTTTACGTCTGTTGATTGGTTCGTTTGTTTGTTCCTTTTGTTCTTTTTGTTTGTCGTTGCTGCCATTGATATTGTTTGCTGTTTTTGTTTTTGTTTTTGCTTAACTTCATTTTGTTGTAAAAGCACGCTAACCCATCACCATTCTAGCTCGACTGACATAACCATGGAGTTAATATAATAATCTGCACGGAAAGGTCTCGCGCATTGGGGCCGCTTGAGAACGACGTGACATAGGCGCGCTCATCGGAGGTCCCAGGTGGAGGTCCCGATGGGCCCATGTTGCTAGCGACGGCTTAATTTGCATAAAGAAGCAGCAAAACGTCACCTTTGAGGTACGTGCCTTGTTCTTTTCTAGCTTACTTTGCAGAAACACACCGAAAAGCTTAACAAATCGTCCGCGGACGGATGGACCTTTTTCTAGAGTAACTGTAGAGGCTCTGCTTGCAGAGCCAGATTACCACGCTCCTTTCTTTTCGCCGCCAACTCCGTATTGGCGGAGTTGGCGGTCACGTGCACCGAGCTGGATCAGACCTTTGTGCGGGAAAGCGACCTTGCAGGCGCCGAGTTTCGGGTCGGATCATTTTTCTTGCTTTGCGTTTGCGAAATATACATCCTACACCAAGATATAGAACGAACTGGAAGGTTCCTTGACCATTCAACAATATGTGTAGCCACTGGACACAGTATAATCGAGTTGTTTTAAAACGCGAGCGATATTTTAAAACGTGTTTTCAAAGTCTGGGAAGACGACGACACGGAGGACGATCGCGTAGCTTGCGCCTACGGGGCTCTTGCAGAAGCGACGGTCACTTCCCGCAGTGCGGCCTTGGATCCAACATGGCCGCCCTGGAAGCACATTCCGGTACTCTGCGGAGCCAGGCGGAGCATATACAGTGACTCTACCTTTTACCAATAAAGAGCGCCGCCTGGGGAGTTGTCTTCAAACTAGAAATGAAGGGCAGCCCAACTTGGCTCCGCCCGTCACAATACATTGGCATCGTGCCGCGATATTGATCTTCGTTGCCCTTTATGCCCCATACTAGCATCGCAAAAAGAAAGGCAAAATATGCACAAATATTCTCTGAGCGCGTTGATATTCTAATTCCTCTGGTGGTGTATTTTTCTAGTTGTTTAGGGGTAAAAAAGAAAAAAGTGTCCAACGTTGTTGCAGCATAGACCAGTGACGCACGGCAGACAGCGCGATGTTTTACGTTAAAAATCTCAACTCAATGGTTTCATTTTTTTCGGACACATATAATTGATTACAGAAAAACAGTAATTGACTTACAATGAACGTTACCACTGAAACAAAAAAGTAATTGAAGCGTGAAAAAGTTAAATAAATAGCAATTGATTACAAGTAATCAGTTTCTTGTAACTCGTTACGTGGTTGTAGCAATGAAAAGGGTGCAAATACCTAACTATTTTTACTGTAGTTTGACAAAATGCGAACGAACTGCATCCTAGTAAAGGTTGGCAACGGGAAATCCTCGGCGAAACGCAATACACTAAATGTATAGATCACTTTTACGAAACAGAAAAGTTCACTAGAAATAACTTTTCAAGTAAAATTCGAGCAGCATTGCTCAAGTAAATTTGTACTGTTGTTGTATTTGTTTGTTTGTTTGTTTGTTTGTTTTATGATGCGCTGCGCGCCTGCATATGCACCCTGCTGCTGCCGCCTTCTATACTCGTAATAATCTCAAGAACCGTAGTAAAAAAAAAATGTACGGCTCATCGCGGAACATTATTAATTTCCCCTTTAGGTGTCGAATTAAATATACAGGGTGTTTCACGAAAGGTGGACAAATTCGATATTGCGAAAACTACGTTTCGCACCAAAAAAAGGCTTGTGTGGTTTTGGACCTGGACCAGGGGCCTATTTAGGAAAATTATTAAAGTCCAAGATAATTAGATTGTTAATTATTTTTGCGTAATTAACTTTTTTAATATTGGGTTCAAGGGCATGGTTTCAATTAGAAAATTGCTCAGGATCATCACAAAACACTAAATCAACAAATTGCAGAATGATAGAAGGCACGCGAAGCATTTTACGGCTTTCTGAAACACCGTACAAATTTGAGGGGTTTTTAAGTTTCGGTTTGTTATCGGAGCGCATCTCAGCCCCGGCAGCATCCGCGCCCCGTGGAGAGATAGTGCAACCAGCCTCTGCTGCGTCGCTCGATGACAGCGCAGCAGAGAGTTGGTTGCACTATCTCTCCACATTAACAATCTAATTATCTCGTACTTTATAATTTTCTTAAATAGGCCCCTATTTAAAAACCAAAAAGACACAAGCTTTTTTTTTTGTTGCGACGCGTAGTTTTTGCAATATCGAATTTGTCCACCTTTCGTGAAACACCCTGTATATGTTGGCGCATTTTAGATTAGTGTAATGCTATTTTGTCGAGACGTACACATTTCGAACTCTAAAAAGATCGTATCTTCGTCCGCCAAACAAAACTTGTTAAGAAATGCTTAGCGAAAAGCATAAACCATGCGCGAAACTTTTTTTGTTTTGTTTAGTGTGACGATTAGTTTAGTGTAGACAGTCAGCATATACATCCCAATATACTATCAGTAAACTTGTAATGTACAGGGTGCGCCTAGCAAAAATTCAAATTCAAAACGTACATACGTGATGTTGAGCACGCAAACGTAGATTCGCCAAACAGAATTTTTTGTTTGTTTTTGTTTTTAGGAGTTTAAGTTAGGCGTGGTAAATTATTAACTACAGAGCAAAAACAGCGGCCGTGCATTTCCTATGCCCTACACTAGACGTTCGTCATCTGCACACTGGTTTGTGAGCTTGCTCCCAAGTGGTCATTGTTCATATTTTTAATATAAAAGTGTCCATTAACGCGATTATTTCGCTCGTCGCCAGCCCTACCGTTGGTCTTTAAAAATTGTGTGTGTGTGCGTGTGCCTTTACCAAGCCATTTGCGGGAGCGAGCTCATAAATCAGTTTGCAGACGCCAAACAGGCTGGTATAGAATATTCGAAATGTACGGCCTCCGATTTTGCTTTATTGTTAATCTTTCACTACATCAAAAATTGAGCTGTAAAAAAGAAAAATTGACAGAAAACTTCTGGCGAAACTACAGTTCGGGTGCCCAATTTCAGGTTTATGTATAAGTTTGGAATTTACATTTTGAGGCGCGTGTCAAATGTTTCTCTCCTTACGGCCGCACCCTGTAGATTAAGTGATTATATATATATATATATATATTTATTTATTTATTTATTTATTTTTATTTAAAAAATATAACACTTTAATAGTTTTCCGACAACTTAAAAAGAGCTGGGCATGGCTCATTACGTTCTCAATTTCTTTGTTATTCTTTTGTTCTTTTCATCGTTTTTTGTTTTGTTTTGTTTTTTGTTTTTTTGCGAATACGGCAATTTTATTGTCGGAGCGATAATGCCATGTTCGGGACCCGCGACGCCCTGCATTTCTTAAAAATTGCCGGTGACTATACATACCGCATTGCGTAGGCCTCCCGAAAAACGTCACAAAAAACACGTTGTTGACCAACTACGTCATTGACCGACACTCGCGCACCACAAATGGCGTTTGTCCTTTTTTTTTACCTTTTTGTACAACACATTTGTCATCTGTTTTATACTTAGTTATACTTATTTTTATGTTATACCGTTTCGCTAGCGTGCTTGTTTGTTTTATCGTGCCTCCTTCTTAGATTTTGTTTTTCTAACTATTTCTGACACCAAGAATCGTTTAAGGAGGCAATAAACAGGCCACCGAACGGTGTGCACAAATATATCGTTCCCATCTAAGAAATAAAAAAAAAGCAAAACACAACGAGCACCCACTTGGGGAACGACTAAAATGAAGCAAGCACGCACTCACAACGCCCACCTTCGTCTGGCACCCAAGATTGGGAACCATTTATCCTTCCCGTTCCATTTTGACTCCGTCCGACAAGTTCGTCATCCCAATCCTTCTGTCTTGTGTTCCGCTCTCTCGCTCACTATCTCTCTCTCTCTCTCTCTCTCTCTCTCAGTTCCGCGTGCGCAAAACGTACAACCTAATAAGCCTCGGCGTCTGCATAAAAATTTAATTCCGGCCCTAGGCTTAGGGTATTAAGAGCTCCCGGGAACCCGGGGCTTTTGTCGCAAGTCGGATCGGTTCGCATTCTTTCCCCAAAGACGTCGAGCGTGGCTCGTCCCTCATTTTGAAGCGCATAAAAGGAGTTTTTTCTCTCTCTCTCTTTTCTTCGCAGCGCGCTTCATTAGAAGCGGACCCTAGGGGGACCCGTTCAAAAAATAAAAAAATAATAATTAAAAATAATGATGATAAAACGACGCGGCATCCTTCTATTGTTGGCGAAGTCTATATTTCGTTTTACCGTATAGCTTGAGCAAGAGAAAAAGCTACGAGCTCCTCCAGCCAATCAGAGCGACGGAGGCGGAGCACGTGACAGCCCTTACCATAAGGTACAGGGGCGAGAACGGAATCCAACCGATGGGAGAAAAGGAGAAGGAGAAACTCCCCTTTTTTTTTTCCCCCCGTTCCTTCCTTTCGTGTGTACCAGACGTCGCTTTTGTACCCCCTCCCTCGGAGATTAGCCTGTCACTTAAAATTCGTACGAAGGCGGCTTTCCTCTTCTCTCGCCCGTGTGGCTTTGACAGCACTGTCTCCCTCCAACGCGCTGGTTGGTTCACTGGTACCGTAAGCCTTCGCCGTTTTGCCAAGTTACGGTGAACCTTAGTGGACAAGTTCCCCGTTTTGCTTTTGCGAATGGGCAGGCTTTTCAGAGCTTTCACGCGCGGTTCCTTGCTGAACGAGGGATGCCCACTAGCAGAAAAAACTCTACTTCCCCAAAGTTTTTTTTTGTTTTGTTTTTATGTCGGTTGTTTTGTTTAAGGAGTGCGAACGGCTGCTGACAGCCCTATCAATCGGCGTAAGACGCCATCGAAGAAAGCACTCGGCGATCCGTGCCTATATAGCCTGGAGGCAGTGACGACTGTACTGGTGTCTTTACTTTTTAAACACCATCGGTTAGCCTAAGGCATTGTATTCGTCGTTGTTCTTCTTTTCTCACTGTCAATTTTTTTAGTACATTATCTACAATATGTCTTTTTCTAAGTACTTTGCTTTTTTCTATACTCTGTTTCACCTTGTGTTGTACCGCAGGAAAGGCTACAAGCGCGAGCTCCTTGCTCTATGGCACACCTCGGCGGCACAAGCTCTCGTGTACCAAGGGCAGCTGCCAACACTATGAGCTCGCGCTTCTAGCCTTCGCTGCGGTACAACATAAGGTGAAACGGAGTATAGACTGCTGCGCGTTTTAGGATGCCATGAACATATTTAATGATCAATTACGACGTTTTAGTATTCTTTTTAATCAAAACTAACTACGCTTCTCTTTATTATTTTTTTTATTTTTTTGGCTCGGCAATTTGATTGTAGGCGTATCGGAGAACTTGAAGCGAAACTGTGCCGCGTAACATCCTGGGCTCAATCCCCACCCCTGGCCGTTTCGACACGAATGCGCATCGTACCGGCGTGCGCATCTGTAAACGGTGGACGATACGCGGCATGGCGCAGCGCCTCTCGCCCCGGATTGGCTGCTCCTCGAAGAGCACGCTGCCTCGTCACACGTAGAAACACGCGGTTGCTGCGCCGGTCGACAGGCGTTGCACGTGTATCACGGGGGCGCGTTTTAGCCTACCCCCCCCCCCCCCACACACACACACTTTTGTTCTGCTTCGCGGCGATGTTGCGCGTGCGTATCCCTGGGGCGCGTGAATGAACCGCCGCAGACTGTCGTCTCGAAGCGGCGTGAAAGGGGGGAGCTGAAAAAGCACAATAGGTGGTATTCACTGGACGCCATATTTGAGGTGACTGCCCACAGCGCATGCTCGGGATGGAGTTCCCATTTATGGTCTACCAAAGAAGACAATCTTGATTGTGTGCAATGTGCGTGTTGTAATCGTTGTAGAAGCTTGCCGTCAGCACGTGCTCAGCAGCAGCGAGCTCAACTATGGCCGCCAGTGAATACCACCTATACGTGCAACGCCCACGCCGGCCGTCGCAGCAACCGCCAGTTGCAGCGTCTTCATCAAAGAGGAGGCAGTCCGGCGCGTGCGGCGCTGCCATGCCGCGTATCGCCCACCACTTACAAATGCGCTACTGGTGTGCGGTCCTTTATCACTACTGGGTGGTGCAGGTTAAAGACCCCCAGGCTATAGCGGTGGTACCGCTTCTTTTTCTTCATCTTGAAGGTGACTAACTTCACGCCGCCTCGAAAAACACACAACACAACTATAGGAAACAAAAAACAAAAAAGAAAACGAGCTTCTATTGGTTGCCTTTCCACGATAACGCATAAACAATATAGCCAAATGTTCTTTAGTTTTGTTTCCGCCAAACAGTTCGCTCCTATACGCTCCGAAACGTATTGGGGATGAGATGGAACAGTCACGACTCTAGCGGTAAGCTTCAGCTGTGGGGATAACAAACCGAAGTTTTTTTGTTTGTTTTGATCAGAAGAAATTGAAGATGACAATTCCAAGGCCGCTCCTCGTGTGACCAGAGCACTGGTCAGAGCGAAGCGCACGTGCCCAGAACGTGCTAAGCGAGGTTCAGTGTCTTTGTTACGCTGTGTAATTAGTAAACACCGGGCTGTGGAGACAACAAGCTCGATAAAGCGCCCCCTATAGTTCGATCTCCTGCCCAATGTCCTCTGTCTCATGCGTCATCGCGGAACGCAGAGCAATCCTCGCTTTTCTTGCTGGCCAAAAGTTCGTTATGCATAGTCTTCCGTGTTTTCAAAGTTTATTTTTTCTTAAATTCGGAGGGTGTTTTTCGAAGTTTATTTTTATTTGGAAAATTGGGGTTTATCGGAGTATATCTTTCTAAACTCCCGATTGCCCAAAACTCGGAGATCAATTTCACTGTTTCCAATTTTCTTTATTAAAAATAAAGATGATAAATATCTGGACGCAAATGCACACTTAATTCGTACGAACGCCTGTATCGGATGATCTGTCTGCAGCTGCTTTTGGAATTGGCGCCCTTGCCATTGGCAATACTAACCGTGCCGCGACCAATCTTGCGAGGAAGTGTTGCTTCAATTAACGTCGATAATAACCGAACACCTGGACGTAGTCGCTGTGAAGCAAGGAAGCTCGAGCTGTCCTGCCCCCTCGTGTGAAATCTACAGGTTCATAGCTTTCACTGTTAGGAAAACGTAACCATCCTACCCTCCGAGGAGCACAAATAGCATGCTGCAAACTGCAAAGCCGAACAGTGGCTTTTTGTCGTGACCCGCAAGTGCTATGACTCGTTGCTCTAAACAAACCTTGACCAAATAAAAATAAAAAAACTCCCGTTTGTCATTATTCTGATATCTCAGAGGAAACTGAAATGGCCTCTCCTCAAAACCATCGAACTTCCGCTTTCACGGAATTCCTTCCTAAAATATCGTCTCTTCCTTCCTTGCTTTGCTTTTTATTTGGCGATTGTGATCTCGAAATTCTCAGTTTTTCAAATAAATCCGAATTTACGAAATGTTTACCGGCAAGTATTCCTTGACCCGAAAATACGGAACACTATAGTAACACAGTATCATTCCAAACGCGCTCTAGACCATTTTGCCCCCGTAGAAAAAGCGCCGCGCTTCTCAGAAACTACAACTACAGTAAAATATATACTAAGTTCTCGAGCGTTTCTCGAGAATGCAAGCTGATTCCCTCGTCCGCCCCATATACCTCCTCCGAAATCCCATTAGGTGGACTTGCTTCCCCATCTAACCATTCGTCTTGACCCTCGCTTCACGCACTACTTCCACCTTTATTTGCCGACGCATTCGTCTCCGAGCCCGGGTCGACGTCCGATTCACTTCCCGCGTCTCGTTTCTGAGCCCCCCGCACTCCTTTGCCTCGTGCAAAGTTCAGCTCTGGTGATCCCTTCGCCGCGCTTTTGAAGAGTCATCGCTCAACGCGTTCGCGCTGCCGCTTCTTCGTGGTTTGGAACGCGGTGAAGGATTTCGAGCTCGGTTCACGCTTTCCGAAATGTGTGCGAGGCGAGTGTGTACCTGGTGTCGAGTTTCACGATCAGAGAGGCCCGGAAACGAAGCGCGGAGATTCCGTGTACGGTCAGTCGGCAACATTTTGACGGTACTGCGGTAGTTCAAACGACACATTGCACGACAAATCGATGGGCAATTTCGTAGCATACGTGAGACGTTCTAGCAGCACGTGACATTAGGTCAGGTGACGTCAATGTCTCCGCTAAATTTAGCGGGGAAACTGGGCTATTAGAGAGTGTTCATAGACCTCGTTTCCCTTTCCGTTAAAAGGAAGGCGGTGGAAGCTGGAATTGGGTGAAGTTGACGAAGCTCCTCCCAAGGCTCGAAGACGCTGAGCGTCTTATAAAACGTGGGTTGCTATTTTCAGGCTTCCAGGAGGGCAGCGAATGCCGTTCAACAGAACGCCCCAAACCGACAAGCGCGCTTGTTCGTCCATTGGTGCATTTCACCGCAACTTATATCGGGGAAATTGACCTCGCGTAACCTTACGTCACGTAACTTCACGTCACATAACTTCACGTCACGTGACGTCACGGTGTCAAGCCGTGGTGTGAGATGATAGCATGGCGTCATGTCACCTGACGTCATGCGACTTCGTGTTGCATGAGATTGTTTACCAAGCTCCACGCTAAATTCAGCGGGGAAAAAAAACGGTTTTATGTCTATAACAAAAACTATGAACTGTCTTAAAAATTAAAAAAAACTGTCTTCGCAAGGCATATAGCACTTTGTAGATAAACGTCACCGCCATTTTTTTTAGAGCATTGCGTCAGAACACACCAAATAGTTGCGTTTATTTATTTTATGGCGAGTTGTGCTTAGCTATAGTCGGTGACAGTTAAAAGTGAGGAAAAGGAAGGCTGGGGAGGAGGAATCAGGTGGAATCGGAAAAATAGGGGCATGTTTCCTCCTCTCCCCTCCAGCAATCCATCTGCTTCCTCCTCCCCAGCCTTCCTTACCCCCGCCCTGAGCTCTTAACCTCTCACAAACTATAGAGGGGTACGCCGTCAATTAAAAAAAGCGTAAAAGCTCAACAAACAATCCGCTGAAAAAAAAAGAAAAAAACTAGATTTTACTGAAAGCGGAAATTAATTGTCACTGGGACAATAGACTTATACCTAAACTCGAAGCGCCTCATTGACGCGTAAAGCCACTTATGCATCGTGGAAATCAGTGGAAAGCAAACACCTCTACGCGCTCCGCTCCTGGCCTGCAGGTTCCCAGAATGCAACGTGAGCGGAGACGGATTTGTGCAAGTAGTCTATTTCTCTGAGGGTGAGTCGTGCTTGTGATATTTTATTCCCTTGAATGATGCGGAAGCAAGTAGTGAGTTTTAGTATTGCGTGTCGGACCGAACGCAAGCGCTGTGCGTTTGCGTTGGCGTTACGTTATTTAAACTGTGCACCGGATCGACAAATGGTGACAACGCGCATGCGCAGCGTGGAGCACGCAACGCAAACGCACATATCTTGCGTTTTCTCCTATAAGCGATACAAAAACTCTCTGTAATATTAAAGTGATATTTGGTAACGTTATAAACCATTTCATTGTCGAAAACAGCTTTCAGCCTTTCCTCTTTGGTGAAGAAGGAAGACCAGCGAAGCTGTACTATGGTGGGAATGAAGTAATGGCCGGCAGCAAGTCGGCAAGCCAGAGTGGGTTGCGCCATCTATGAGCGACGGCGGCAAGCGGACAACCGGCAAACACAACACTTTGGACAGCTACCGCCATCTATGAGCGACGGCGGCCACCAGAGTTTTGTGTCGACATTTCTTTGCGGGGGACACGATCCTGGGGAAACTAACCCTTAACAACTCCGCTGTTAAAAAAAAAAGGACGATTTAAAGGCAAACAGGGATGCAAACAAACCGGCGACTGAAGCTGACCAATCTGACATTTACGTGAATCAAGCACCCAGCTCGGCAACACTTATCGCGGCAGTCGCCAAAACCCATTCTGCAAAACCTCTCTGCGTCCTCTCGATCGCAGGATAGTCAAATATGCATACGTACGTACCCGACAGCACTCACGAAGGTTAACATTCAAATAATTGGAGGCTCGGCGAGAAAGAAGGCGCGTCTTGCTCTGGAAATCGGGCTAAAGCTGTTTGCGACCTTATAATTCGAATGACCCGCAAACTAAAAGACATAAATTTGCCAGCTTGCTTGTACACGCACCCAAGCGTATTCACACACGTAGCTGTGAGAATGTAGTCACACAGCTGCATTTCAAAGAAGAGACCCGTGAAGAGGAAAAAGAAAAGCTAATCTTTCTTCGTAGCAACTCTGTTTTTACTCGCGCACACATGGAGATTTCATTTTCCAGCGTCTCTATTTTATTTTTTTTCACATTTGGTTGCGTGGCCGGGTATGAGGAAAAAGACGGTTCGTAAAAGAGAAAGCATGTAAAACAAAAACAAAAACAAAATTTTGCATTTTCTCTGCTTTAATTGTTTTTTCTTTACGTTCGGTCATAAAATTCGTGCGTGCACATCCGTTTATACCCCTTGAGGAAGGATGTTATATCTAAGGAAGAAGCGGGCATGTGCTCTGCCAGCGTGTGGCGGAAGTGCGTCACGTCGAAAGATGACGTCAGAGGAAAGTATCCAATCAGCACGCTCCGCTACCCTGCTACCAATGACGTCCACACGAGGATCCAACTAGGAGGAAACTACGAGAAGCAATGCTAAAAACGAAACAAAATTAACACACACACACACACACAAACACACACACACACACACACACACACACACACACACGAAATCAAAAACATTTCCGCCGGACAAGATGGTTACCAAAGCCCTTCCGCCTCTCCTTTTGGTCATGTGACGCCGCCTCCTCCCATATTGAATCCTCTCTGACTTCCTGCTTCTTTGCGGCACACACACAAAACACAAGCCCACGTACGAAGAGATAGAGAACATTCAACTTTATGGTCTACCCCAACAACAAAAAGAAGCTACTCAATTCCGTTTACAACCGCTGTTTCTTCTTGGGCCTTTTGTGGTCGTCTAGTTACAGGAATATATTTATATTTTTTTATCCTTTCACTTAAATCGTTTCTTGTTTCCTTGAATCGTTAAACACAACGGGATCTACTTCGCTTTACTGTGAATATACATACTCGTAATTCGCGGCGACGGCAGGCACGGGTTGCCCTTACCGCATTTAAACGAGGCCCGTACGCGTTCGTTACCTCATTTTGCCAGTATGGCCACCGTGGAAGAAAGGTGGGCGGGACATCATGACGCCACCATTTGCCAGGCCGTTTGCTGCGTTTGGTGGTCGTTTCGGGTTCAGCTGCTTTTACTGCGTCTAATAAAAAACGAAGCCGAGCTAATATAAAGCAAGTAAGCTAGTTCGTTTTACGCTGTTTCCGGGTGTGAGCAGGAGTCGGCAGTGAACGAAGCGAGCACGACTCCGTCGTTCGCGGTACGACTGCAGATTGCACCGGAGGTTGGTTGGCGGTCATGGCTTTCGGTGGGTGCGCGATAAGCAATCCCCAAAGCCATTTACCGGTTAGTAGAAAAAGCAAATATATATATATATACTATTTTATTTGTTAAAATAAAATCTAACTTGGAATTCTTTATTTATTTGTTTTATTCGTGCATTAGGTGTTGGTAAAAAGCAAGCTACAGGACGAGCAACCATAACGGCAAAGCCACAATTTTCCAACTATTGTTTTGTTTACAAAAGAGACCAAACTGATTTTGGTGTATAAAAATACAGTGAGGTTCCCGGCGAACTGGTGGATGTTGCTCATATTGAAATGTACCTGAGACTGTGATAAAAGATCATTTTCCTGCGTCGTTTCTTAATGATGCGTGCAATCTTCCGTATAACAGCACGTTCAGAAACATGTCGAGTTGAGGTAAGAAGGCTCAATCGTAGAATAAAGTGTTTCTATACTAGGGGACAACTTTCCGTGGATATGCAGTCAAAGGCACTAAAGAAAGTGCGTGCTTGAAGGCTAATCAAAACTCTGTTCGCGCGCCCTCTCTTTTCTCTTTTCGAAAAGGCCGCAGAAGGTTTAGTACTCAAGTGTAGAAAACGTATACAACGTACCCTGCGAAAAGTGGTTCTTTATTTTTTCTATAGTGTAACGTGGAATGCGGCGCTGCTCCGACAATGTTCTGACTGCCGCGATCCAGAGGCCTCCGAAATTTTGATATGATAGGGGTGGGAAATTTTGATATGATAGGGGTGGGATACGGAATTACGAACGAACCACAACACAGCCCGGAAGCCTTCACAAACAATCCCGTCGAACGTCAAGGGCGAGAGGTACAAACGCGGCAAATTTCAGAACAAGACACGTCCACGTGCCACGACATCACTTGTAAGGACGCGAGGACATGGACGCGGCCATCGACGCCGGCGATTTTCCCTAAACACAGAAACACAACGTGTCGCCATCGACAGTCGGATCGCTGTAGGGAGACAAGCGAAGCATATCCGACGGTTAACAACAAAGGATCGGCAGCCTCTGGTAAACACCGACATCCCTGTTTCAGACGTCAACGGCAATATTTTGTTTTTGTCTAACTACTTTTTTGGTTTTTAGTTTTTGGCGCGAAACTAACGTAAATAATCGAACAAGACGGTAGAGAACCAGGGAGCAATTCTTCCGCGGAAAAAGCGCGAATGCTAATACCAGCACCACTGACAACCGAAGACGGTCCAGAAAATCCCCATCCTCGCTCCTCACAGGATTTTGTGCGGTACTCTCTAAAAGGAATGGCTCTTGGAAAGAAGATCGCAATTCCCGGCGTCGAAGAAGCGCGACATGCTAACAAATCACGAAACCGAAACCGGATTTTACAGGAGCAACAAAAGGAAGCCGAAACACCGAGAAAAATGCTCGAACAACAACACTTTCGGAGAGGACTTCGGTGCATAAGATCGGCTTCCTCTTTCCCTACCTTCCACTCCCTATTTATTTATTTTTTTGCCGAATCTTCCCTGTTTTGGGGAAAACCGCCACAAACAAAACAACCATCTCGGGAAACCTTCCCATTTTTTCCCCTTTTCTGTCTCTTCCCGCGGAAGGCCGTATTTTTCATAGAGTTATTTCCGAAGTAGCTTCCTGTCGCCTCTTGTTTCTGTTGTTCTTCTTTGCTTTATATCAGTGTTGTTCTTATCCCTTTTCTCGTCACACGTTCCTTTCACTTTTCCTTTTTTTTCGCTTTAGTTTTTGTTTAGCGGACGTTGTCGTCCTGTGGTTCGGGAAAGTTGGGATATTTGGTTGCATGTGTATGTTTGAAATTGTGAGCACATCCCTTGCGGGCCTCTTGCAAGCGTAGACCATACACTATACCTTGCGATATCATAAAAAAAGAAAAAAGTGTGTTGCATTATATACTAGCGGGCATTGCTCTCTCGTTTCGTGTACATTTTGTTTTTTTGTTTTTTCCTGACCAATCATTATTCTTCTTAAAGAAGTCAATGGTCGGACGTCAGTTTGAAACCTCAGGTCGCGCCTATTTGATGGGGATTATATCTTCATTTTATCATGACGATGTTTCTGGACTTCGGTCAAAAATTTGTGGAAGTTGCCCTCTGACACTTCTGAAGTAAAGAACAGAAAGATCGATTTCGCATGCGTCTCCCAGTTGTTGTGTAAAAAAAAAAAAGATAAATATTGTCATTTCTGGCACCCCTCAACTACCTTCCAGTCTTCAGGGTCACACCTGGTCGCACTCCCAGTAATGTAATTCGGGGTGCCGTGAAGGATTCCCGTGTGCTCTCTCGGAGAACGCTTCCTCTCCCTCTCTCTGCTGACATTAGCGGGCGTTATGCTGCAGCTTAGAGCCGAGCGAGGTCACGTAAGCTTCTCGCCGTAGTTCCTTCGGCTGCCACTCGCGGCTGCGGGTGGGGGAAAAACTCCACTTTTGCTTTGCGATCATGCAGAGGAATCGCGACATTTTTTAATCAAGTTGTTTTATCTATCCTACGGGACACGATAAACAACGTAAAAATTACGAGATGCATACTCTTTTAACCTTAAATCGTTGCACCCCCCCCTTTTAAAAATACATTTATGTACAGTTTAGTTTCCTAAAGTATTCCCTAGCACTCATCAATTTATTTTATCTGTCAGTTCTTTGTCAATGTGATATTCTATAGATTATCTACCTATCAATCAATCTCACAAAGTTCCTAATCAATCAGCACCGAAAGTCCATCGACACGACGCCCGTTGTCTTTGCGAGTTTTTTTATAACCGACTAAACCAATCACGCACGGGAAGTGTGATTGGTTTAGCCGGTGATAGTGGTTGAGTGTCTATATCCTGCCCCTTTTTTGTGTAGGCGTTAGTTGATTGGTTTAGTCGTGTCGATAGTGATTGATTGGCTGATATGTGCTGTCCCTTTCGTGTGTGATTGGTTTAGCCGGTGATAGTGGTGATTGGCTATCTCCTGTCCTCTTTTTGTGAGTGATTGGTTTAGGCGGTTGCCCTGGTGATTGGCTATATCCCGCTTCCTTTTGTGTGAGATTCGTTTAGCCGGTGATTGTGGTGATTGGCTATATCCTGTCCGCTTTTTTGTGCGTGATTGGTTTAGCCGGTGGTAGCTCACTTCGTTTTAGCGAGATATGAAAGCTCTCGTCCGGAACGTGGAGAAACCGCTTGGACATGATCAGTATGCGGCAATGTCTAAATACCCAATAAGTCTTTTTTTTAGCGTCCCAGTTTATTTTATTATTGAGGTCGTGGACAACTTCAGCAACGCTGGGAGTTGGCGGGTCCCGCGAGCATCTCATTATCGCTTCGCAGCCAATCAAGTTGCGGCATTGGTTGAGAGGCATGCCGAAGAGCCAATCACGAAGCAGGAAGCAATAACATACTAAGCCACGCTTTGCGTTTCTTGAGTTCGCAGCGGTGTTGACGTTAACGCGTTACAAGTAACGGTTCCTTTCTGCGTTAACGTAGTAACGTACTCTTTTTTCGGGCACTTTCAAGACAGTAGCATATAACGTACGCTGGCATCGCTAGAGTAACTGCATATGCTCAGCTTTAGGAGCAAATAGAGTTACTCTAGCGTATACGGCTACCATAAACAGTTACTCGTCTCTAGTGTGATCATATGGCTCTGCCGTTTAGTTACGCCAGGAATCTCCGAAGTAGTCTGTATATTCGCGAAGCCACACGCTCCGCTGGACCATTTCGTTTCGTTGAGCACTGTACTTAGGTTACTTATTTAGAGTAACGAGTAACGTAGTTACGTAACACGTTACGTCTACTAATACTCAAAACTTAAAAAAAATGCTTTATTTGGGGTGGGTGTGTTTCTGTGCGCGTGTGTGTTTTTGTGTGCGTGAGTGTGTGTATGTGTGTGTGAGTGTGTGCAGGCACGTATCCAGGGGGGAGGCCCGTGGGGCCCGCCCCCCCCCCCCCCGAAATCTTCCATTTTGCTGGGGCCTCCTCTCCCCCTCCCCCTCATACAGCATTTTGTCATGGGTGCCCCCCCCCCCCGAAACAAAATCCTGGCTACGTGCCTGAGTGTGTTCTCTCTCTCTCTTTCTCTCTAGGCGCCGAGTCATGAATATTTGAACTCATATTATATATACATTCAAAGTTATAGCGATATAAATGATAAAGTAGTAATGTTAAGTTTCTGCGTGAACACTGTTTCTTAAAATATGACGTTTATGCATACCGGTGAAGTCGAAACAGCAAAACGTTTAAAATCATAAATAAAACTAACGCAGAAGTAACGTTAGCTACTTTTTATCGGTAGCGGTTACGCGTTCCTTTTATTTGCAAGTAACGAATAACGTATTTCCCTACCTTTTGTAACGCTTACAACACTGAGTGCCACCGACGTTTTCTAGGAAAGATAAAATTATCGAAACTCACGGTAGTTTTTGCGAACCTTCTTTGTAAACATCTTTCTTCTTTTTCTTTTAAATCACCCTTATAAAAAAAAATCTGTTGTCGCATCGAAACGCACATTCATGCGCAGGTCACGTAGCGTATTACTACAAGCTGTGCGTCGCGCTGAGCTCGGCCGTGCGTCCTCTCCGGAGTCTGCCCCGGCGGTCTCTGCTGGCTCTGCTGCCGGGCCGCTGCGCCATTAGAGTGCCTTCATACACGAGCGCTTCTCTGTGGGGTGGCGTTCTTTGGAACTACGCCGCGCGCCAGCCAATGGGGCGGCTGCTACACCCTACAGGCTTCGCTCCATGGGACAGAGGCATTTAGGTGCCGTTTGGCGCGGCTTCAAAAGCTGATAACGCCGGTTCGCTTCATGGGACAGTTAAACGTTCGCATTAAAATTTGGCCACGTACCGAGTATGACCGTGCTCAACATGCCTAAGAGACTCCGGACTATGGAGATTCATCAAAGACAAGCCACGTGGTTTTGCAGCGAAGCACCACAGGAATACACCGCCGTTTCTCATTGGCAAACCGTTCAGCCAACGCAACCTTCGGTTTAAAATCAAAGTCATTAGTTAAAAGAGCGATTGCCTCAATGTGCCTCGAGGCATCGCATGAAAAGTCATGCGCACATGGTGCTCAGGAGAGATTCACAAAACAGGTAACGCGGTTACAGAAGGCGTACTGACCCAAGAGCCCTCTGGCGGAGGTGGCAGACAGCCTAACAAAAAGAGATCACTGGTATTTTTGGTTGTTGATGTTGTTCTCTTAATTGTAAGGAGATCAATAGGAATGATTGTTGGGCGAGTTGGTGCTCAACGTTAGAAGACATGATAGTGCTTGCGTGTTTGCACGGGTCGCAAAAGATATATAGAAGTACAGCTTTTTTCGTAACCAAAACGCAAACTAAATGCAAAAATAGAAATGTAAATGTCGTTCTCAAGTTTTGGAGACAATTCGGCAGACGCTGGAAACAACGGGCTCACCATAATCGCTTTCCATTTGGAGCAGACGCGACGAAACCGCGCTTTTCGATCGTCGAGTCAAAAGAAAAAGAAAAGACTGTCAGAGTGCCTTTCTACACATATACGTATGTGTGCCTTAGGTCGGGAAAGAAGATTGAACAAGAAAGAGGATTTGTGTCGTCGACGGGTCCGGGATCGCTTTGTTGTCCCGATTTTATTTTTTGTTATCTCTGTGTTCTTGCTGTTTCTTTTTTTTTTTTTCTATTTCCCTCGAGTCTTATTTACGCAAAGTCGCGCCTTGTTAAATCCCTATATTTTGTCACCCACTCGACGTCCCGGAAAATAGCCTGAACGCGGCTGGAGAGAACAGACTGCATATTTGGTCGCGGCCAAATTTCGATGCTTCGCTGTCGACGGCGTGCTGTCAGGATGTTTTTAGTGGTGTTGTTTATGTTTCGACTATATATGAGGTCCTAACCTCGCGGTAGGAACCGACAGTAACAACGTGGAATGTCTGCTTCTGCGTGAATTTAAAATACGAGGCATAAGACAACCAGCGCTTTTTCTTTTCACGCACCTTCACTCGTTGTTAGAACACGTCTGCATACGTGGAATACCGTTCTAAAGCCGTTCAGCGCTTCAAAATACAAAATAGAAACGGACAACGTCTGTCTCACCGACGAATCGCAGAGCGCGACGAGCCCGGTACATCTCATTATCGCATCGCAGCCAATGAGATTTCAGCAATCGACGATGAAGAACGAATCACGAAGCAAGGGGGCGTGAAACTAATAGGACCCCCCCCCCCCCGCGTTTCCTAAGTTATCACCGTCCATATAAGGTGTTTATTCAACACCACCTGGAATAATCAAAGCCCGTGCACTCAACTTTTGACGTCATCACAGCAGACTTGGAAAGTAATTCGCTACAAGTAACGGATTACTTATAATCCGTTACTTTCAAGTAATTTTGTAATTGCCACGTTACTTTTTTGCGGCAGTAATTTGTAATGTAATTTCGTTACAAATATTGGTAACAGATTAGTTGAATCACACATTACTTTTTGTTTTTTTTAATATTTATTTATTTTATTTCTTTGAAAATATTAACATAATACAGGAACTGGAGCGATATGAGCAGGCATATCAGCAGAATAAAGATAGCAAGTTCAACCAAATTGAAAACATCGTGAAGAGGAGAATAACCTATAAGAAAACACGAATTTTTGTATGACCAGTCACTAGAACCACTAGAAAAATGTGCAAGGCTTATACAAATATGCGGAAAAAAGTTAAAGAACACAACGCCAAGCAGGCGTTGTCCTCTTGATTTACTAGCGGAGGTAGACGCTGCTACTGAGCATGCGCACCGCTAGCTTTGTCTGCGGAATTCCAGGGATCATTTCCGGTCGACGTAAGCTAGCGGGAAGGCGGATGCGGTTGCAGCTTTCGCTGCCTTGTCAGCTTTCTGGTGAATGGAGTGCGCCTACATTCTTTCTGTTAAATACAATATTTTGTTTTTACAATGACTACCATAATGACGGGCGTATGAGAAAGGGGAGATCGTGGTGCAGAACATTTGTTGAAAACATCAAAACGGTTTCTATTGTTTTCTGGATAAGTGTACGGAAAAAGTAACGTGAATGTAATTTGTATAACGTAACAAGTAAAGTAATTCGTTACTTTTCAGCGAAAGTAATTTGTAACTCGTATTCCATCACATTTGAGGCTCGGTGATTTGTAATTGTAATCCATTACATTTTTCAAGTAACGGGCACAAGTCTGCATCACAGTGAGACCGGGCGAAGTGTGCAGTCAGCGCGTCGAAGAACGCTCGGCATCGGGCTCGGGTACAACAGACGCTTTCCGAAATTGTCAAAGGATGCATAAATTATGCGGAGACGCCATTAGTTGGTCTCACCGCTCCCGGCGTGTAGCCCGTGATTGGGCCCGACTTCGCGCCGAGCACTGACGCAAGGCTCGTGCGGAATTCGCGTTTCAACCCGAGTACACTCCAAACGCTGACAAAGCGCTCGTGTCCAGTGCGTGCCTGTTCACAGTGCATGACCAACTAATGGCGGCCGCACATAATCTATGCAACATTTCGAAATTTCGAAAAGGGTCTATAGTTGAGTTTGCGAGTCGAGTTATGGTACGTTCCATGAAGAAGAATGGGGGCTTTCGGAGGCCTCGATTATTCTATAGATGGTGTCCGGTTCTGTCCGGTTTGCTTATGTTAGGTTGGGATTCCCGTATTCAATTGAAACAGTGCTACGACAGTGACATCGTTATTGAACAATGATATTTTCAGGGGATTATGGGAAGAGATCGAACTATATAGGGGTACTTTTTTTGCTCCCCAGCTTGTCTGCTGCGTCAGAAACAAATTAATTTATGTTCGTTTCCCACACCTTTGAAGTGAACCACTAAAGTCCGTGATAGCGAAGAAATTAAGCGTAACTTATTTTTTTGTCTTGCTTCGAGGTTCGTTTTTTTTTTTAATTTTTATTGACTGGTTTAGCCATTTTTGGCTGCATGGAGAAAGTGGGACACATGGGACACGCCCGGCCCTGCATTTCTATAAAGCTACTAGAAACTTCAGAGGCGTGACTGTTCAATCTTCTGCCCGATAGAAGAACGTGTTTCGTCACAACTTGTACGCTTCAAAACAAATTTGGGCAGAACCAACGATGTTGTTGTCTATTTAAGCGATTAGTTGCAGAGAGTCGAAAGAGTCGCGGCCGGTCAGGTGTCAATTTTCATGCTAAATTTAGCGGGTAAACTGAATTTGTCTAGGTCACGTGACATCAAGCCACGTGACGTCATTTTTCCCGCTAAATTTAGCGTGGAAACTTAATTGGTCTCGAGATCACGTGACGTCCATTTTCCCACTAAATCTAGCGGGGAAACTGATTTTGTGTATAGGTTATGTGATGTCATTTTCCACGCTAGATTTAGCGGGAAAGATAAACGGTCAGAAACATACCTTAAAGTGGCCTGAAGATCCTAAGAAAGCTAATCAGCGTTATGAGCTAATCGCATTAAAAATATGAAGCGTCTGGTTTCCCGCAAAAACACTTAGCAGAGCCAATCACTGCAATTTACAGATTTAGTTCGGCGATTGACGACACTGCACATGTTTAGACCTAAAAACAAAACAGTCTGCGCTACAACATTGTGCATCGTGTAACATGAGGCTCAGTTCCACCGCGCAGTGTTTTCTTGGGTCTCAACACGTGTCAGGCTTGTCTCCCTCCGTCGATCGCAGTGACTGGCTCTCCCCGCGTGTTTGAAGGGAAAGTTGACGGTCCAGATTTCTCCGAGAGTGCGAGATCGGACGTCGTCGTTGCCGCCATTCGTAAAGCACTCCTTGCGTGTGTATGTGCGCTGCAGGGCTGCTGAAGCTGCAGCACCTGTTCCAACTGACGACGGACCGGTACCACCTGGAGGTGAGGGTGGTGCGTCGGGTGCGCAACGCCAGCGACGTGAACGGCTACCTGCGCCGCCTGGAGGACCGAGACCGAGAGTCGCGCAAGTACGTGGTGCTCGACTGCACCGCCGAGACCACCCGCGAGATCATCATCAACCACGTCCGGGACCCCTTCATGGGCCGGAGGAACTACCACTTCCTGCTCACCAGCCTCGTGAGTGTCTCGGAGGGCAGCGTCGCGCCCGTTACCGAGAAGTAGCAACGAAAGAGAGCTGTGCGCAGCGCAAGTTCGCCTGCTGCTTGCGGAGGGATTGCGGTGACGTCAGCAGAACGCCGAGCTCTGATTGGCTCCGGTTGGGAGGATAGTGGGTAGACCTCAAGGCAGCTAGCATCGAAGTCTACCCACTATCCTTGCAACCAGAGCCAATCAGAGCTCGCCGTTCTGACGTCACCGCTACCCCTGCGGTAGAAGCAGACGAACCTGCGCCCTGCGAAGGCCCGCTCACATACTCGCGTTTGCTCAGGACCGAGTTCTTGCGATCTCCTGCGACGAGGAAACATGCTTGCACGCTGGCGCCATCTATGAGGTGACCCCGCAAGGTACACTTCAAGAGAGCGAACGTTTAGCGGGATTTTCGAGATCAAATGTGCGTTCTATCTATGACAAATTGGCGTTTCTAACATCGTGGAAAAAAAAAACATTTCAAGCTGAGAAAAAGTCAGCGTGGGCCATCCTTTTGTAGGAATCGATTATCTGCAATGTAATCGCGAATAGCATCAAACGGAGCGGAGTCATGCGCGTTCGTCAGGTGGCCGGCACACTCTGGATACGCCAGCCCACTCTTGAGGCGATTCTAAATTTGTTGACACTTTCACAGCCCTGCGCACGATCTCCGCAGCCCAGCACGTGCGTTTGTGTCACTTAGGAAGGCGAGCAAAGCACGCGCCATACGCACAAACACTCAAAATGGTACCGACCAGACTTTCTGGCGTCTCCAGCTAGTCTCAACCAACGGTACTCTAAACGGTTGTTTATATCTTTACCACATAGGACGCGCTTTACAGCGCTGTCACAGCTACCGGTGCGCGCGCGTTCCATGCACGAGGGCTCATTCCGCTCTCGTGAGGCTGAGCATGGCAGTACATCACCCTCTCCCGAGCGCGGGAGAGGGTGAGCCAGAGGCCGTGCTCAGCCTCACGAAGGCGGAATGAGCCCTCGTGCATGGGGCGCGCTGCACCTAGCGTCGCAGCGCTGCACGTCTGTGGTAAAGATGCTCAACAACCGTTCATACTCGTTGAATGACTGCCTTCATAGCTCTGTGGTTAGCGCGTCTGCCTGCTGATCAAGGGTCAACGGTTCGAATCCCAGCCGGCGCCGGTCTTTTTTATTTATTTTACTGCCCGCGGCGTAAGAGGTTAGATAGCCAGATAGATAGATAGATAGATACATACGACGAAGTGCGTGAAGTATCCAAAGAATGCTATTCGCATTAAAAAAGAATGATGCGCGAAAAAGTAGGAAATATCTGGAATTGTCAAGCGTTCCACCCAACAGATGGCGCCAATGTGATTTCTCGTTGTACAAAATTTAAATGGTTCTAAGGCACATGGTTAAATGGTTCTGAAACACACGGAAGAGTAGAGGCATAGGCCTCTAGTCGTCAAGCCGCTGTCACCCTGATCATACATCTTACAAAAGACAATGTTCGCGGCAGACATGTGATGACAACATTATCTGCGGAGGCGCCTAAAGCATGATTGAAGGCTTCATTCATATACATACTTCGAACATCTTTAGACGTAGTTTTGGCGTGACCAATGTTACAGGATCGTCAAATACAAGGAAGAAACACGCCTCAGACGATGTGTGTAGACTGTGTACGACATATTAGGGAGGTTTAGGGAACCGTTTTTGCACATCCGATACGGTATGCGGCGGGCCCTCCGGTACAAGCTGCGCATGCGCCACGACAGAAGACTCGCATATGCGCAGCTCGTACCGGAAGGCCCATCGTACCGTACCGGATGTGCAGCAGTTCCTTAAAACTCCCAATTAGGGAGTTTTAGTAGATCGTGTTTCCCTCCGCTAAAACCTCCGCAACGAAGAAACCGCCACTGCGCCTGCGTGCCAATGGCCTTGTTGGCTGTAGAGTTCCTGGAAGCCGAGGGGCTTAGCGGAGGGAGAAACACGGTCTACTAAAACTCCCTATTATCGGTGTGACCGTGGCCTTACGGTTCCTCTCTGTGACATCACGACCAGGATGTGCCTTGACCAGGATCTGTCTTGACGTGACGGCAAGTTTGATTTGAGTAAGATTGTGCGTGTAAAGAGCACCATGAAAACTTGGGGTCATCGCATGCTCAGCACGCCACACGGTCCAACTTGAGTTTCTGTCATCGTCCAAACGTTCGCTGACGAAAGCAGAGGAAGTTCTTCGGTAGACATCGCAGTGAGTTCTAAGTCCATCATGGAATGGCGAGCGCAGCGACGCTTTTCGTCGCGCACGCCGCCTATATACCTTTCGAGACAAGGGCTCGCTGCTCCGTGCCGTTTTCAGCGTTCGTGCGTATGACACGTGCATTGCTCACTTACCAAAGCACCAATCATGCTTGTGCTGGGCTGCAATCTATGCTTCGTTGTTTCTTGAAAGAAAAGAAAACGACTTATAGGTGAATTCTAGCGTATTCTCGTCTAGTGAGTTTGAATATGACGAGCATTCGACCCGACCGACGCGAGAACAACCGAAAAACAAACCGCCAGGTGCGACGTCGTACCCAGAGGTCTCAGCTGCCTTGCGCGTGCTGCTTTTGAGGCAGCGCGTGCATCGCTTTTCACCGCTCGGGTAAAGCCCGGTTCACACAGTTGCGTTTGACTGCGTTTGACTGCGCTGCGGCAGCGAGACACCAGGGACATCCCTGCTTCTTATATCGCGTGCCAGAAGATTCCTTGAATTGATTCCACGCTTCATACGAAGCACAGTTGTGCCGGTGACTCGCTTTAGTTCTCGCCGCAACGCAGTCAGACGCGGTGAGTGAACCGGCCTTAAGGCTTGTGGGAATCGCGGAAATGTTAGAATTCACCGCTCGGTGGGAAGCGCGGAAATGTTGAAGATCTCGGGATATTACGTCATGATTCATTCCTCGCACCGAACGCGACGAGGAGGAGGGGCTCCGGCGCTATTTTGAAAGCGCTGTTAAGGCTACTTGACGCGCCAGTCTGAAATATAATTTAGATATTCGTAATCCTGGAAACCAAATAAACAGGATTTAAGTGTTTTCTTTTTAGCACAGAACAGTTTTTTTTTTTTTCGAAGCATAGCACTATTGGCGACGAGTTGTTTTGGTGGCACCCTCCTATGGTTCCTATGCCTGACGTCATGACCGATATTATTAGTGACGAGCGACAGCTTCGAGGGTGCGTAAAAAGAGCAGTAAAAGTCTAGGAATCACGCTCCTCAATCAACACCGTCCGAGGTGGCAGTCTGAGATTGCTCTTATTTACGTCAACGAGAGCAGAAATTATCCTAAGCAAGACGTCACTGTGACCGTTTGGCCAATCGTAGATGGCCGATCACGGCGATGCTTCTGGTCGCGCAGTTGCCCATATCGTACAGTCTCCAACAATCTAAAAGACCCACTCGATAAGGCGCCGATGGCCCCGGTGGATTCCCTTTGGCCAGGCCGATATTGCTTAGGGTGAGGAAATACGAGAACCTTCTCTCGCGTATTTTCTCTAAAAATAAAGTGTCTCTGACTAATGTTGCCGAGCACTGCCGCATGAAATCCTTTTGAAAGTGGGCCTTTCTTATTGTGCAAGACTGTACTTATACGCTTCGTGACGGGTTCTTGGTCCTTAGTACATGTGAGGCTGAAATCGCATTGGCACTCCGGTGATCGTAAGGCAAAACAGTTTTTCCTCGCCCTTTTGTTTGAGTTTAGGAACTCAAATCTAACTTTTTCAATTCAATAACGACTATAGTCGGTGACAGGTCAAGAACGAAGTGGAAGCTCCTCCCACCCCTTTCCACTCCAGCGGAGCGAACGATGGAGAGGAGGTAGCCTCCTCTCCCGCGTTCGCTCTACCAAAGTGGAAAGAGGTGGGAGGAGCCTCCACTTCGTTCTTGACCTGTCACCGACTCTAGTTTCTAAACTCTGTCATCTCGATATAAATCCGAGCTTTTCTGACGATGCGTAGTGATGCGTGCCTATTAAGATTGGCGTTAAGGGGTGCAAGGTTGTCGTGTGCCCGATCTCTGTCGCAGATCATGGACGAGTTCCAGAACAACCCGAGCCTGGAGTTCGGCGCCGTGAACATCACGGGCTTTCGACTGGTCCAGAACAGCACTCTTCCCTACAAGGAAGTGTTCACGGAACGCATCTCTAGGATCCCCTGGCCGGACCCCAAAAAGAAGCGAATTTCGGTAAACCAAACATTTGCGTCTACCCGAAAAGAAAAAAAAACAGGTTTACAGAGATTAATATTTGGAACGCCGAAAAATATTTGCGCGTTATTTAAAATTGTTGCCTCTAAAAAAAAACTGGTATCTAAAAAAATGAATATTTAGCAGAAAAAAAAAAGCAGTTTAGCTCTAGAAATATGATATGGACACACTCCACTCTCTGGCGTCGCTTGTTTATAGACGGTGTGTTGGTCGAAAAATACTAAAAGACTACGATCAAATAAATAATAGACCAAAGACTGGTTTTGCGCATTTGCGTTTGAGAGCGACGGAGAGCATTGCGTCCACTTGCGACCGCTTCCGAAGAGAGAACACACTAGCGCCGTCTTTCGGGTGTCACTGAAAAACTTGCGATCTGAGTATATATGGGTGGTTTCATCTCAAATCGGGCAGGCTAAAAGGTCCTAATTTTTAATTTTGACGAAAAAAATATGTTTTGGGGGCATTTCTCAAATGTAGGAGGGCGCAAACCGCATGTTCCCCAGATTTTTGTTCTCGAGTTACGAAGCGTAGAAGCCGCAGTGGCAGAAATTAGTGTTTTTTGCCCGCCGTCGCAGGTCGCGTGTTTCACACCCTCTGCTGGCGCTAGTGTTTTCCTACACCCTTTTAACATTTCCCCCTCATTTAATATGTACTATAAAGATACCTAGACGTATTCAAATACTTTTTGAGAAATTTTATTGTTTTCTAAAACAAAAATGTCAAACTTGTCACTTGGGTCGATTTTTGGTCAACTTTGACAGGTCATTACTTTGTCGGTACTTAAGGTAAATTTTCTTTGTTTAGTTCTATAGAAAGCCCCTAAGCATGCTCAGGGTAGATATAATAATATCATAATGATCTGCTGTGTATCCGCTCCGCTACCTTCACGTAAACGTTGTGAAAAATAACAAATGTTGAAAGTTTGAAATCGATTTTCTCAAAAACTTCCATTTTGTAAATTTTTTTTTTTAATTTTTTATAGATATAATAGTCGACTACAAGAAAGAAACAATCTAGAAATGTAATATTTTGGTTGCATGTCCTTTATTTGAGCCGCAATCGCGTGAAATGTGTGCTCATTTGACTAAAATTAACACACATTTCACGCGATTGCGGCTCAAATAGAGGACATACAGCCAAAATATTACATTTTTAGATTGTTTTTTCTTGTAGTCGACTATTATATCTAAGATAATTTAAAAAACAAAAATTTACGAAATGTGGTTTTTTGAAAAATCGATTCCGAACTTTCACAAACTAACGCCAAACCGGCGTTTTGCGCCTCTACGATTTCGAAAATATGTTCTTATTTTTGTTTGCGGTTTCGAAAAGGAACGTAAAGTAGGCGAACTTGTGACATTCATTGCAATTTCGCACAAAATTCACATCTGAATTGTCAGATTTGCATGTTTTTTGACAAGTTGGCGTTACCCACGACATATCCTGGGGGGGAGGGGGGGGGGCATGGGGCGGGCTCTCTTCTCCCCCCCCCCCAAATCTTTCATTTTGCTGGGGTCTCCTCTCTCCTCTCCTCTCATGCAGCATTTTGTCATGGGCGCCCCCCTCCCCGACTCAAAGTCGTGGCTACGTGCCTGGCGTTACTAGGAGAGCAAACTTTCATGATCATTAAAGTTGTAGAACTCTCTTAGCTTACTGAGAGTAACCAATGATGTTTTAGTACATTAAAACGAACGATCTTCATAGTGGCGTGTCTGGTGTTTTCTTGCTGATGATGATGTCGCATTGCAAGAACTCCCTGTCCTCGTGTAGGTGTTTAGCTAGGGAGACCTTAACGTTGTATATATTTAAAATAAACTTTGAAACTTTAAAGTAAAAATATATACATATAGCAAAGTAATTATGGACTTCCTTGGTATGTCTCGTGAAGAGAATGACACCTGTCAAAGGTTTCCAAAGGAAACAACCCTGAAATTTTGTAATATCAGTGGTCATACTCTACCGCTTAACTGTAAAAAAAAAAAAAAAAACAGTCAAACTAAATTTTGAATTTTATTTTCTCCCCTTCTATGGCACTCTCTTTTCGTTTATTTTGAATTCAATTTCTTCTTTCTCTCTTATTCCGGAGACTATAGTTTTTGTTCGCAAAACGCAAGGAGTGCTTAGTTTTCTAATCAACCATCCAATTTGTTCAGGCGGGGTGGTTTCTCGCCCACCTTTTCAAACTGAGCGATCAATCTAATCTGGCAAACAGAGCGGTTTATGATTGAAGGAATGATTGGCTTTGTTAGGAAGCCGACTAGAATAAAGTCGCTGCGCTGGGATTTCAAATTTAAAGCGTTTGAAGAGATTTCTGGAATTTCTGTTGGGTTGAACTCTGATTGATGCGGGTCCCTTTCAAGTTTTAATTAATTCTATATTCCCATCGAGCACAAACGATGGCGCGTTAAATTTAAAATCGCAAATTTCTAGCAGCAGTGGCCTAGTTACAACAACTGTTATTATATAAATATCTGTAGAAACGTATCAGCACAGTTCATTTTCCTGTGACTTGTTATTAAAGCATGTAATTATTCTCTTTAGCGCTAACCGCCGATCCCAAAATTTTGAAATTCCGACCGTCATCTTCCTGCTAAATTTAGCGGGAAATTGATGACACGTGATATGACCTTCACTCGATTTCAGTTTCCCCGCTAACTTTAGCTGGAAATTTGATGTCACGTCACCTGTCGTCACGGGACCTACATATCGACGTAGTTTACCCGCTAAATTTAGCGGAAAAATTGACGTCGCATGACCTACACACCATTCAGTTTCCCCGATAAATTTGGCGGGAAAATTGATGTCATGTGACCCGACATCACATAGCCTTTACTTTTTTATATGTATATTTAGATGCCACGTGACCTATTTAATGCGAAACTGTATATAGTCTGCTTCACAAATTAAAATGATCACTTGTTAAATACTGCATTTCCTTCATTATATGTAGGATTTTTGAGTTATCGGAATTCATTTCTTGTTAGCTTCTGAGGGCTATTTCCGGGTTTATTTTTCGATGAAAATTCGGGCTTTATCGGAGTTTATTTTTCTTGGACTTCTAATTCACCAAAATTCCGAATTTCATTTTTACCTGTTTTTTTTTCAAAATAAAAGCAATGTATTGGACAAAACGAACACTAATTCATAAAACAAATCACCGGTATTCAAAGATATTTTTGCAGCTGCATTTTGAAATTGGCGCCTTTGCGATTGACAGTGCTAACTTTCACGGGACAAATCTTGAAAACGAGCGTTACTTCAATAAGCGTCGGTACTTTCCAAGCTACTGGACTCCTTAAACCGTTCAGCTGCCCTCCTCATCCTATGAAATGCAAACGTTCGCATCTTTCACTGTTATAAAAACACATCTCATCCCTCTAAGTAAAACAAATAGTATGGTCAAAACTGAAAACCAATACAGTATTTTTTTTTGTCGTGGTGGAAGTACTATACATTGGCCGATTGTTCTGAACGAACCTTGGCGACATAAACAAAATCTCCCCTTTGTTAATGTTAATAGTGTAAGATGAAATTTAAAAAAAAACGATTTAGCCTTTCTTAGGACCACTGGCCCTCTACTCCGATAAACCTTATTTGTAAAATATAATCTTTCTTTTTGTGCTTTTCATTTTGCTATTGTGACCTCCAAATTTTGAGATTTTCGGATAAATACAAATTGTCAAAAAATTTTACCGGCTTCTGTTTTTATAAGTTTACCAGATTTATCTGAAAACACGAAGCCCTAATTATAGGACTCAAAAGAAGAAAAAGGTCGCTGCCATTTTTCTCTTTTTATCGAAAACATACGCAGTTATATATTCACTTTCTCAACATAGTCATCGCAAGACTTCAGTCGATAACTGCTTCTGCACCTGTATTCTAATATTTCTGACACTTCGTTCCATTCGGTAAAACTGTCCATTTGAGCGCCGGAGCTTCTTTCGCACCTGCCATGCATGCCGCAAGGTCCTTCCTGCTAACCACTCGTTCACACCCGTCGTGAGCGAGTAGGCCTACCGTTACTCTACTGGTAGATAGTAGAATGCTACCAGCCGAATGCAATAGGTTATTTTACGAGTTGAAAACACGTAATTATTAACTTCATCAATCACTCATGCGCACACTGTCTCACTCACTCACACACATTTACACCCACTCATACTCGCTCACATTCGATCCCGCTCACCAAAACTTACTCGACCGCACTCACTTACATTCAATCAAATTCTCTAACCCCTTGGCATACGCTTCCTCACACACGCACACATTTGCTCACTCCCTAACTTGCTCTTGTCACTCCCTTGCTGACTCACTCATTCACAGCCACTTACACTCACTGACGCTGAAACATATTCATTGAAACTTTCTCGCTTACACTCATTCAAACTCTCACACACGCACGCTGCTGGCTCACTCACATACTCTCTCACTAACTTCCCGACTCACTGACACTCACTCACTTACTCCTTTGCATGCGCTCGCTCACTCACTTTACTTCGTATCACCGTAAGAATGACCGTAGTCGTGACTGAGGGGCAACACTGAAGCCCGATTCACATGGTGCGATTTTGCTTGCGAATCCGAAGCTGCGGCGTCGGGCAAAAGGCTCAACTTCCCCAGTCCAATGTATGTTACTTTTGCCGTAAAAGCGGCGTCGCAACTGCGAAATGGCAAGTAAAATCCCACCACGCAAATCAGACTTAACACGGGCGCACCAAGTGAAGCCGCGATGTCAAGGCACGCAGTCCGCAGTTTGCATCAATCCTGATAACCCGAGCGAATAACGACACGACGACCGCCGTGACGTTTACGCGCATTCGCCGCTGTTTCGTTGGTCCCCTCGGCTTGACGCGTTGGCTGCGCTCAGACTTGCCGCACTTTCTTCCTGACTCTCTCACCTCCACGCTCATACTGGCTTGTTTCTCCTTCACTCACTCACTCTCTCACTCTTTTATTCCCTCATTCACAAACTCACTCACTCACCTACACGCGCACACTCACTCGCTCGAAAAACCAATCAATCAATCACTCGCAGGCTGATGCGGCGTTGATGTACGACGGTGCCAAGGTGCTGCTGAACGCGTTCAAGCGGCTGCTGAAGGACTACCCGACCATCTTCAGCAAGAACTTTCGCCGCGGCGAGGTCTACAACAACAACACCAGAGGCATCGACTGTCGCAGGGATCGGGTCATGCCCTGGGAGCACGGAGAGGAGATTGCCAAGCGGATACGCACGGTGCATAACCCTCCTCTTAACTTCTTTATTTTTTAGCGCGCAATATTTTTTTAGTTGTTTTAGTTGTTTTGGCATTCAATAAGTCAAAAATATCGTTTCTAAAAAGTGTTTCGAAAGTAACGACTGCCTCAGAGTTAGCCATCTGCTAAGTTGATCGCGCCTTTCAAGGAGCTGTGACAACGATTTTAGCGTTGAAAGAATTGGCATCTTCTACTTTTGACATTGTTCATCTTGTCACAAAGGACAGAAAACACACCTCCTTCCTTCGAAATGTTGCGATTCCGCCGCGTAATCGCGAGGCAAAATTAGAATATTCCCCGACCTGCAGCCGCGAGCGGCGGCCATGAGAACCACGCGGCATGACGTCAATGGGGGTCTTGTAGAAAGATAGCAAGTTGTGCGAATACCTGCTCGATAAAAGGTAACTTTTCTATAAATCTTGTCGTTCCAACATAAATATAAATGCGTCAAAAACCTGGTATCATCGACAAAACTTTTATTATACGGAGTTTTAGTGGCGCCATCTATCCTAGGTCCACAAAACCGTCAGCTCTATCTGCTACCGCGAACAGCCGCCAGAAGCCGGAGGGGGAGGGGGACAGAGCCGGACGGGGATGGCCGGACCCGGATGAGACTTTCCTCCTTTCACCATATTGTTCGCGCTGCGCCCGCCAGCACGTGGTCACGCGGTCGCGAGCGGATGAGTTCTCGCTGCTCACTGATGGCTCTAAAGAGAGAGCTTCACCGGAACCCCGCGCGACCCCCATTGACGTCACAGCGCACGTGACTCGGAAGATGGTGAAGGAGTTGAGAGGTGCCGAAAACCTCAATCTTTGTCCATTTTTAAAATAAAAACTAAGACATGCAGGCAAAAGCGGTTTTTTGTTCTTTACTTCAGAAAGGTCGAGACACCAACTCCCAAATTATTTAAGCAAAGCACTGAAACTGTTGCACAGCTCCTTTTCAGTCCAGCTGCGGTCCTGAGGTCTTCTCAAGGCTCACGCTTTCCCCCGCCTCTCCCCCAGCTCCACCGCCTCGTGCGCACCGAAAAAAGAAAAATCGTAATATATTGGTGTCTACTTTATTAAGCATGTTTCATGCTTTCAGCCTAACTGGGTATCCGAGAAAAGGCAGTTTCGTAATAGATTACTTTTACGGTAGCAGCCTTACACAACAGTCTCGTAAGGCAAGTTTCCCTCACCTGCGCTTAGGGAGCCAATCACTGCGACCTGCGCAGAGTGCTCGGCCAATTACGAGGTCGCAAATTGGCTCAGACCTAAAAGTGATGACTGCCATGTCACATTCATCGGGGCGTTTGGCATGTCTGCACGTCATTCTCGCTCACGTGATGCAGACCTCACTTTCAGGCTTCAGGGATATTTCCTACCTTGTCATACGCCTGTAGTCATCTTCATAAACTCGGGAGTAACTTTGGTATCTGAGAGTTTGACGGAGCATCTCGACAAGGAGCCTTTTTACAGACTTTATTGTGTGATTCTTATTTATTGTATTGTCGTTGGTAAAATTACCGATTAGCTAGGACAGTGAGTCTCAATTCTAGAAACAGTGTTTACGTGGGGTTCGAGCCTCTATTGAAACGATTCTCCTGTGCGAGAATGCAAAGATCGGATGTGGTAAACTAACAATGGGAGTAAAACTTTCGACGATAAGAAGGTGAAATTACCTACATTCGAAGCCCACTCCTGTTTAGCTTCAACTGTCCCACAGTTCGCTTTTTTGTTTTTAATACATATTGTAGGCATTGCAAGCAACTATAAAATAATATCCATGATGTTGTAGTGCTCCTTCCTAGTCAATCCCGACCGAGCGATATTATCATTCACGTTGTCGCTCATTGTGCCATCGTTAGCGCCGCGACCCAAACTTGCTCGAATTTAGCGCGCAAGTAACGAACACCTTCGCCACGTTTCCTCGCCGCTGCCCCGGATACGCAGGCCAAAATGAAAGGGCTCACCGGGAAATATCAGCTTCGACGAACGAGGCTTCAGAATCAACTTCACCATCGACGTCGTCGAAATGACCATAAACAGCGGAGATGGTCAGGTGAGTGGCGCCTGCAGTGTATTCCACGCAACGAACTTTCGTTTAGCGCGCTTCATTCGAACGCGATTTCTGAGCCAGAATCTGTCTAAACGCCTCTTTAATACTGACATCTTTAAAAAAAAAAAAACAGGTCACGGTTTATTCTTTTCGCGCGTCTTGCTTCGTTATTGGTAATGCTTGGTGTTCCTGAGCATAGCCTCCTCCATACTCACAAAGCCTGGCATTTCGACGACGGAGCCATATAGAGTGCCGGTCGCAGATTTGTAGCGCGAGGATTTGGTAGCACTAGAGCACCAAGAGCCATTTCTTCGGGGAACCTGGACGTCAGTGCACGGCTTTTGCAGCGGCGAGGAACGGAAACACACTCGTTCGCTCGGGAGAAGTGTGTTTCGGCGTCTCGCCGCAGCGGGGCGCCAGTCACGTGGCTCTCCTCTCATCCGTTGCTTGCCGCTCCACCTTTTTCATTTCGCCGGCCACTTCTCAAGGTGATGTGCTGGCTTTGTCAGTATATTGGAGACTATGTCCTGACGCCTAATTACGTAATCTCATTATCTGCGATTTAAAAATAAGACGTGCGGGACTCGCACACCTCGCATTTCTTCAGCTGTTAGCGACTGTAACGCCAAAATCATTTTGCATCGCTTTTTTTTTTTTTTTTGTCGGCTCGTATGTGGACATTATTGATGGAACGGAGCAAATTTGTGCAACTCTGTTTTGAATAGCAGGCTTCTTGGATTTCTAGTTGTCCCGACTAAAACAAAGCATTGCGCTTGTTAATTATCACTTTCGCTACTTCCGCTTCGCTTTCAGATCGCTGAGTGGTCCGACGTCAAGGGACTGAACTGTCGTCTCCCAAGTACTGTCGCGTCTATCAGGACACGGGGTTCGAGAACAACAAGACGTACGTGGTCGTGTATCCTGGTAAGGCCGGTGTTGTTGCTCAAGCAATCGCCTGAATGTTGGTTTTATTCGAATAATGATCCCATTCTCGTCACCGACGGACGATTATGATGAGGCCATGATTCTTTTATGTCTCGCGCTTTTTGCACCCTGGTTTGCATTCTTTTTTGGCGTTTGTATCACCTGATGTCGCTATCTCTATCGGTTGCCTGCCCGGACAGTACATACGTTATAAGCGTTGAACTAACGATTTCGGACAAAAAAACGATGACTTTGTGTTACTGTCACGTACCAAGAAAGGTAGTTGGGCACTGGACTATTTTTACCCATAAATTATGTAAAATATTGAAAGTGATAAATTAAACTGGTATGTTACTTACGAAGTACTTTCAAGATGTTATAAGCTATTGAAAAATTGGCGTGATCGCTTTCACGTCAATTTGTTCACATACGCTCGTGGGCTTAACCGCTTATCTATATAGTTAGGCACGTTTTTTAATCTTGAAACCGAGATTCCAACATGGTCATCATAAACATCGCTACCCTAAACAGCGCTATAGAGCAAAAAATTAGGCAAGCTAATTGCTGAACGTTTTACTCTGAGTTAGGTATTCTGAAAAGAAATTTGGGTTCTTATAAAACATTTATCATCGTAAAACAACTCAGCTTTTTCTTGCAATGGATAGTGTTAATTATTTCCTCTAAACACCTTAAAAGAGACGACAATTTTGAATGACAATAAGCCTCACATGTTTTCTGTAGATTTCGCCCGAAAATTCGGTTCGGTTAGATCATCAATTAGATTAGTTTAGTTTAAGTTAAGTAAGCAAAGAGTAGTTGAGGCTTGGTTGAAAGTTAAGTCAGGTTCAGTGATTAGGTTAGGCAAGTTAAATTATGTCAGGTCAGCTTAGGTTACGTTAGGTTAGGTTAAGTTGTTATTTCAGGCTTGGATTGGGTTAAATCAGTTCGTAGGGAGGGTAAGTGAGGTTCACGCAGAGGTAAAAATAAAATATTTAGTATTTTTAAATAGGAAGAAACAAATAACTTGCTTTTCCACGACTCCTCACGTTCCCGTGTGCGTTTCTGGTCCAGGAAGAGCCCTACCTGATGTTCAAGAAGGCCGAGCCGGGCCAGACGTTGATGGGCAACGACGTGTTCGAAGGCTACTGCAAGGACCTGGCCGACCTGGTGGCGGAGCACCTCAAGTTCGAACTACACGCTCAAGCTGGTCAACGACTCCAAGTACGGAGGCCAGGACGCCAACTCGCAGGCCGGCTGGAACGGCATGGTCGGAGAGCTCATCCGACAGGTACGATCTTTTCGTCCCTCAGGAACGGTGTGCGGTCCCGAAAACCGCCGAAACGTCCATCTTCGTTACAACTTACCACTTATTCGTAATAGGCCTACCCGCCGTTTAGGAACAAGCCCAGGTTTGCCCACGCAGGTGTGCGCCCAATGCGCCTGCGCAGAAGCCAGGTTCGGGTGGAGAGGAACCTGCCTGCGCATGCGCAGTACCGACAGCAGCGCCACCGCAGTGGAGTGACGTCAAAGAGTTGAATTGATGTATAAACAAAGTTTCCATTTTTTTTTTGTTTTTATTTAACGGTAGCCTCCAGTTCAAAATATCCGTCCGTCTATTCGTTCGTCGCATTTTTTCCGCTAAATTTAGCGGGAAAATTTACGTCACGTAGCCATATGTCACGTGACTTATTCACCGATTTTTCCCCGTGAAAAATTGAGTGCGGAAGGTGACGTTACTTGACCTAACACCGATTCAGTTTCCCCGCTAAATTTATCGAGATAACTGATGTCACCTGACTTGCCGTCCCTTGACCTAAACGACATTTCGTTTCCCGCCAAATTTAGAAGGAAAGTTGACGTCACGTGACCTTTTACCAAGCCAGTTCCCCCGCTAAATTTAACCGGAGGGGAAGAATTAATAGCGAGTTGTCGGAGACGGTTTTCGCCGTCCCGCAACGCTCTCCGCAACCCGCTACGATAGCCGGAGCTCTACAGTTAAGGCCATGGGCGCGCAGGCGCAGTGGCGGCTTCTTCGTAGCGGAGGGCTTAGCGGAAGAGGGAAAACGCGGTCTAGGAAAACTTCCTAATAAAACATAGGTTCTTCTTCAATCCCAGGAAAGACTGTTTAAAGTCATTAATAAAGTTAAATGATCGCACCCTAAATACTGCATTTCACGTGTTATAAAATTTCGGAGATAAAAATCGCTGTAAATGTTTTTGACGATTTGTTTTTGTTTGTTCATATATATATCGCCACGTCGAAAGGGGGTGGGGGAATTTGCTTACGTCGTATCTTGACGGAAGCGTACGTAAGATGTTGCCATTGATGTCGCACGTGAACGTTTACTTGATGATGAAAGTCTGGCAACACGCAGGTCACTTCACATTGATGATATTATTTTGCTTTTACGTTTTTGCTTGAACCAATGTTTCTTCGCCTTCCGTGGAAAGATGTATCATCAGGTGAACGGGTGTCCGATGGGAAGCCCGATATCTGTCAGTGTTGCCAATCTTGTTATGGAGCATACTGAGGAGAAAAGTGCTGGAAAAAGTTGCGTTCCCTGTCAAAGTTTAGCGCCGGTATGTGGATGGCACTTTCGTCATTCTAGATAGAAGTCATGCTAACGATTTTCACCTAGAATTAAACAGTGTTCACCCCCTGGTAGAGTTTACGCGTGAAGCAGAACAGCAATGCAAGTTGCCCTTTATAAATGTATGTGTAATGAGGGACAGAGTCGAACCACAAACCACAGTACTGAATAATTTCTTGTCCCATCACCCAGTGCAACAGAAGAAATCAGTAGTGCGATCGCTTGTACGCAGATCGAATAGTGTGCCATCTAACGGGCTCCATGGCGCAAATGAGATACAGTAGCTCATTTACAGGAAGCTTTGAAAAGTCGTCACTACCCAAAGCGGTTTGTTGACGAGGTCAGCAACCAAATGAAACAAAATGTGCAACTGTGAGAAAGAGAAAGAGATAGGAATGTAGTGGTGCATCCCCTACGTCAAAGGGGTCCCCGAACCTCTGAGGCGCGCTTTGAGGCCCCTTGGCATTCGAACTGTTTACAAGCCATACATGAACTTTTTGGAAATTTCGTTTCCTAACCAAAGCGACCCAACCCCGGCAAACGTCCAGAGAGGCGTTACCTACAAGATCTCCTGCAGTGGCTGCCCAGCGTCCTACATTGGTGAAACTGGAAGGAGGAGAGAGACCAGACTCAAAGAGCACAAGCGTGACTCACGTACGCATCCCACGCGACGTGACTGAAAACTGAACTAGTGGACCATGCGCGCAGTCCTAGAGCATTGCGCGGGCCGCGAATTTCCAGAGCACGGCCGACCCGGCCAGGTAGAGGCACGGCCGGGCCCGAGCCCGACAGAACTTTAAGACAGATGCCCGAGCCCGCCCGAGCCTGACAAAAATTTTTTTTTTTAAATATAAGCCTGAGCCCGGCCCAAGCCCGACAGATTATATACATGAGCCCGAAAAAGTTTGCGGACTTGGACCTAAAAACAGTCGAAGCATAAAGCGAGCCTATTTTCTTGAAAATTCATTTCAAACTTAAACCGAGTTTCTTTTTTCTTTTTTTACACAATAAATATTTTGATTTAGACGATTTATTTTCGAGAATATGAGCGAAATATGCACTTCATAAGTGATTTTGAAAGCAAAAAAAAATAGGAAAATAGTTTATTATGAATTTCTTCAAGAGATAATGGACTTTTTGTTGTTCAATTCGTTTCACAGAGAACTTTCTTTCTACATGTTTTTGTGAAGAAACAATAACAATCACGCTAGTGCATCTTCAGTAAGGCTGTATAAACATAAAATTATCTATGGTAGTTAACTTATTTTTGGTGGCATAGTAAGGCCCCTGCACAAAGTGCAAAGTCAAGCTCATGTGTTTTTGTTTTGTTTTGTTTTTTAGTTTGAAACGCAGAGGAAAAAGACACTCATGTTGTACCCTGCGACTGGAGTGCCCTCGTTTTCTTGACCGCACTTTCCCACTATGCTGATGGAATCCATACGTTTCCTTTTATCCACGTAAAAGCCTTTCAAATGCAAAACGCCTTTTTTTTTTTTTTTGAACGGCGCCGTAGTGATTTTGCATTTCGCTTGTTTGTTTTCATTGACCCTAAAAGATCAATGAGCACGCTTTTTGTTATCGACAATGTAGAATTTGCGGCACACGACTGCACAGCCACGGCCCGGGCCGGCACGGACCGACAAATGTTTTGTTCAAGCACGAGCCCAGCCCGAGCCCGTGAAAATGCGTGCTACTCGGCCCGAGCCCGGCCCGCGGGCCGGGGCGGGCTTAGGCTTGCCCGTGCCCGTGCAGTACTCTAGCGTTGAGAAGGGGTCATTCTTTTGACTTTGCGGCCGCCACGACCTTGGTGAGGGAGGGTATAGATGAGGCCCGAAATCTCCTAGAATCGTGGTTCGTCCGCAGGGACATATGCGTCTGCAACAAAAACCGCGGCCCTCTCCACGAAGCTTATACGGACGTTCCTGATAAATAGCGTTGACTTGATGGTGAACCTTGTATTTGCTTTGTAACCACTGAAGATGCCTCCCGCGTGGGAGGCGAAACGTCTTATGAAATTGTTTTTTTCCTGTTGTGTCAAGTCGGTGCTTTTATTTTAATTACATAAGCTTCGTAACGCAAAGGCTGGTTCACGCAGCACCATTTTCTTACGTTACATTGAAGCTGCCGAAACATTCGTGTCACATTTCGAGTACCAGGCTATTTCTTTGAACTAGTATAGTCACGCTTAATACGAAGCACAAATGTCCAGCTTAGTTGTGGCCACGGTGGAAGAAACACATTTAGGGGATGACTCTGGCCGCTCTTCCCGCGGGAAGCGAGCGACCAGATTGGATCGTGTTTGGAGCTAGCCCCGAACCAGGAGTAGTTAGTATTTCCGCGCCGCCGCGGAGGGCGCTAAGAGTATGAGGTCGCTCCTCGGCGGCCACGGTGTCGGCGGCGTAGCGTGCTCGCCTTTTCGCGGTGTGGTGGTGGTGGTGCGGCCAGTGGCTGGCCTCGTGTTTTGCTTTGGTGCTGTGTCGATCACAGGTGCCACCATCGTGCACGAAGGTGAGCTTAACCGAAGAAAAAGAAGGAAGAGAACACAGATTTACGAACTCTGGCGACATGGTGGCGGCGTGGCGGCGGTGAGGTACAACAAGAAGCGGTGAGCGAGGGAATGCGGGACCACCGCTGGGAGAAACAACCGAAGCGGTCGGTTTGGGAGGGATCCCATACTTTGGCGCCATCTATCCCCATGCGAGTGAAGCGCTCGGTGCGCCGAACATAATGTGGTCGCCGCGTCGGACAGAGAGTCATCACCTAAATGTTTCTTCCACCATGGTTGTGGCTAAGCAAACGTAAGCACTCGTAACGTAATGTAAGAAAAGAAGGCCGTGTGAACCGGCCTGAAAGGCCGGTTGATACACCACCGTTTGCCTACGTTGCGTTACGTTACAGAAGCCAACGTCTGTTGACGCCACAACTCACCGGGACCTCTGTGCTTCATATTGAGTGTGGCTAGAAATGTTTCGATGACTTATAAGTTATACCGCGTAACGTAAAAAAAAACGCAAGGAAACGGTGCTGTGTGAGCCAGCCTTAAGGCTTTGTGATCAAGGACGTCTCGAACAACACTTCCTCCTCTCTGCCAGGGACGAACGGAGCCGCCATCTTTGTTCCGAGTCCCACGCCAACCAGCCACTTTCTCTCGTTGTTGTCTTTCCTTTTTTGTTCCGCGTTGTGTTTTAACCTTTCGCTTTCCCCGTACCATTACTTCCGTCTCCCCTCCCGCTCGCATCATTTATTCTATCATCTCCCCTCTCCATCCGTCTCGGCTCCGTGGCCCCTCTAATTAAATTTGACCTCCCCGCAAAGGAGAGTGCGCGCGCTGCCACCGCTCGTGAATAATTAGCATAACGAAGCAGAACGGCCGAGCGCCATTCGAGTGGCCCCAGAAAGCGCGCCCGCGAGCCGCACGCCCAACAAAAACAATTGTCGGGCTAAACAAATAGGAGAGACGAGACAGCATGGCGCCGGTGCTGCGGTCTCAAGTTTCCCCGCTACGTGCACCGTCAGCGACGCAGCTGGCGCAGCGTTGGCGGTTTTCGGGTCGTCGACGCATTTAAAAGCCACCCTCTACGCAACAGAGGGTCCCATAAGTGCAGTGGCGAGCGTAGTACCTTCTAAAAGAAAATTCGGAAGTTTCACTTTCCCGCCGAACACAAAGTCAGCCAATAGCGGCAAAACAATACCGCGATCCCAGCGAATAGGAAAGGCCATATTGCGTACATTCTAATAAAGTCGATCTGGATGAGCATCGTACCCGGCGTGCGGTCGTGTATCACTACTGCGTGGTGCACGTTACAGACCCCAGGCTAGCGGTTGTACTGCACTGGCTAAATTGCTAATCTATGCAGCAAGGAAACCCGTCGCCCGTTGAGGCTGACCAAGTTCTAGGCTGTATAAACATACACACAACCCAATTTTTTTCTAATAAAGACAAAAACGTCTGCACCTTCTGCAAAGCAATGCGGAGAGAAAGTCCTCTGCTTCTTGCGCAAGGTTTGCGGTTAAGTCAAAACGACGCCGAGTTCTGATTGGCTCTGATTGGAAGGGAGTGGGTGGACCCCAATGCTGGATGCCTTGAGGTCTACCCGCTATTTTTATCAATCAGCCAATTAGAACTCGCCGTTCTGATATCATCGCAACCCCTCTGGCAAGAAGCAGACAACCTTCTCTCCGCATAGGGAGATCCTACCGCTACTATCTACGGAGGGCGCTCGGCGAATGATCGGGTAACCATACGTTTAAACCATTCAATGAAACGCTCCGCGCTGTAGCGACGAGCGTGCTGAAACCTGCGGCTCAGTGTCTGTTGCAAACATTTTATGTGGGTCTTGACGTATTTTCAGTTAGCCGTTAACCCCGTCACCTCTGCAGATTCCAGCGACTGGAGCTCGCCGTTAGTGCGATGCGGAAAAGCGAAGATGCTCCAGGTTTTTGGACAACGAAATTCCGCTACTATTCGCAGAAAAAATGTACTGTAGTATAACTTTCTTTTTCCAGCTACAGTCCCGGTCTGTTGTCGTGTGTGAGATGGTGGGGCGCTGCTGGAAAAGCGAGGTAGAGCCGAGAAAACTGAAGACCCTTACAAAGAATGAAAGCCGTTAACAACCCCTGTAACGCCGCATTCCAGCGCAGCTCTTCAGGAGGAGGACGGAAGGGTACTGTGGAGAGGTTATACCCCTCCTCCTTCCTCCTCACCCCGTCATCCTGCCTGCCACACCGCCATGGGGGCCACGTGACCCCAGTGAGGTCACGGTGACCCCCGTGAGGTCACGTGACTCATCACGGTTACGTCGACGGCGACGCCACTTAGGCCGGAAACGGGCGCCTACAGAGCTGCGCTCTAAAATTACGCGCTGTACGGTCGATCTAAGAATACCGCGAACTTCTGCGCGAAGAGCACCAACAAGCTGTTAAGTCAATAACTGATATAATACTCTCTTCCAAGGTGACCGTATACACCTGATAGGACTTTGTCATTTTCACTGTGTGTGTTGTGATTGCGTTTTATTTTTGTTTTTACTTTTTGTTCTTTTTTTTTTTTGCTTACGCCGTTTTGCAGTAATTTCAGATGGACCGTAAGAGGGCATGATTTTTGAAGTAGTCCATGCCGTGTGCTTTATAGTAGTAATCCATAGTAAATCCGGAAATTTCACTGCTTCGGCGGCGAAGCAATACCTAAGGTTTGAACCCCACCAAAGTTAAGCAACCATAGTAACCTCCTTACCAAAGTATCAAACGCGGCATTTATCAAAACGTCACAAGAACGTTTTCTTGTTGTTTTTTATGCTATAGTTTTATTTAAAGCAATTGCTTTATATCGGACGCCCCTGCGGATTTTGCTTGCTTGAGTGGTAGCATCTATAGCAAGGAATGGAAAAAGATAACAACTAAACGCAGTTGTTGTTGCACCCCGACCAATGACGTAGATCCTTTTGGAGGGGGGTTAGCAATGCGCTAACGTTCTCTTCTCTCCCCCTCCGCTGCGAGGGAAAAGCGATTGCGTTGTGGAGTAGGAACTGCGTATTAGTAGAAGAACCTAGTAAGCGCGGAGGCATTTTTTTGGTCGCGTTCTTTACGTGGCTGCATTTCAAAGTCAAATTTGGGGGGGGGGGGGGGGTACTTTTTACGTGCCAAACCAACGAAGGTCATCTGGCACGCTCCAGCGAAATACTCGGGGTTAATTTCGTTCACCTGGGGGTTTCTCGACGTGTAATCGAAATCCCGTTGCGCGACGACTTCACCGAAATAAGCCTCGGTCAGAACGCAGAAACCTAGGCCGGGATTCGAACCCGCTACCTGCGGATCCCTAGGCCTGCACTTTGCGTCGAAGCCGCCGAGGCGGGTACGCGCGGCGGCATTTTAGAACAAAAAAAAATGAAGCAACGCCTCCAAAGAAGTTAAATATGATTGAGAAGTTTTTTTTTTTTTTCTATACAGAGAAGCTTCCATTACGTGCCCATGCATGTCATTCCGATAGCGAGTGTTACTCGTTAAAAATATCATGAAGTGCTATCGCATCTTCATTGCATTTAAATTAATGTGTAAGCCGGTTGATTTATTGTTTCTGTTATCTTTGATGTTTTACCTGTCAAACCAACGAAAGGCATCTGACACGACCAAGCGAAAGACCAACCACGAATTTAGACCAAACGTGAGCTCTGTTTCCGTTCACCCCAAATCTCAGTCGCGCGCGCCTTCTTTCCGCAATAAGCATCCGTCGAATCGCGGCCACGTCGACCCGCAATTCAAACTTCAAGCGCCGGGTTTACTCTTCCGATTCCTCAACCGCCGCGTACGAATGAAACGCATCCGAGCTCCTCGCGTTACACGGGGCGTTAGTGAGAGGAGCACACTCGGTGGGAAAGGAGTGTCATTGTTTGCGCCGTCCGCTTCGGTGGCATTTGGAAATCACAGTTCGCGAACGCCGCCGTACGATCGGAGAAGAGAAAAGTCGCGGGACTTCTACACTTTATTGCGCGGTTCCCGGAGACGCTCGATAAATCGAAAAGCCGTTCGAGATTACGCGGCTACACGGGGGATACTATACGTACAAAAGGGAAGCACGCCGTGACGTTGTTGAACGCGGTTTTCTCGGGAAGGGGGCGGCGGCTTTGAAAGGAAATGTGGATGTGTAGAAACTTTAAAAAAAGAATGTTTTTGAGATGGAAGAAGAAGAAGAAAAAAATAAAAGACGAGACTCTCGATACTTTGTGGCCGTCGCGCCGCGGCATGGGCGAACTCAGGCGGATCGGGAGCTTCGACCGCGGGCAATTGATTGGCTGCTGGGAGCTGGGAAGTGACGCGGACGATAGCGGCGGCGAAAACCGCCGACTTGAAGGGCGTGGGAAGAAAGAGGAGGAGTGAAGAAGAAAGAGAAGTTGGAGAGGCGAAGTAACGTTTATTTTCGCTTTGGGAATTCTATATTATATATGAAACAACAGTATAAGCTGCTTTCTTTTTTTTGCTTAGTGCGTTGTGTTGCTGCAAAGCAACTGTCGAGACCGGTTATAGCGAAGTCATCGGGAATCGGAAATCACTTCGCTATATCCGCTATTTCGTTATAACCGACTTCTTTATAACGCGGTATCGTATACCAGCTGGACGTTGTACGTACTAGTGTGGATTTGTAAGGTCCCTGACAGCACAAAAACCACGGGGCTGCCAGTTATTGTTTCTTCGTGATTCGTCTTCCGGAGTCCTTATCGGCCCGTGCTCATTAGCTGCAAAAACGATAACAAGATTATCGTGAATCGCCGCGCCGCATGTCAGAAACCGCAACCGGCGGAGAGTGAATCAGCATCAAGATGGTGTCAGGTGTTTCCGCTGGTGATGAGAAATGTAGCCGGTACGGCACGACTGCCAGCCTTGGGTCTTTAATACGCACCACGCACGCAGCAGTGACACTTGACCACGCCCGGTGCCATATGCTCATCCAGATCGAAACGGTGCAGGGATGGGTATTGAACCCAGAATCCCCTGGTCTCTGCAGTGCTAGACTTTGTTACCGTGCTCGGAGCTGCAATCCGTTAACACACTGGGCCACCGTTTCCCTCGGAGCAAACTGAGGCAACGTAGTATTGCTGTATTTATATGTTACGCACAATTCAATCAAAAAAGCACAAAGCATCTATCTATAAACTGTAAAAAAAGAGAGCTTGTAGGTATTTTTTATCAGAACACACAAGCAGCCAATCATTGCAGACAACCAAGGAAATCCTAGCAAAGAAAAAAATTAGGAATATGAATATGCAAATAACTTATCCTTTCCCCCCCCCCCCCGCCCACAAAAATAAGTTATGCTCGCCGAACGCTCCTTTTTCCATCCAAATGTAGCGCTAGCGGACCGAACCAGATGCTGAAGCTTTCATGGGGCTGAATGGCGCCAGTTTTCAAGAATGGGCCTCATTTTCCCATTTGAAATTTTCCCAAAATACCTTGTAACTTTTAATAAGGTAACTATCATTTCTGTATCGCTGGCATCTGGTGAGGAGCGCTAGCGCTACATTTCAGCGGAGAATAAGTGTTTAAAATTCATAGTTTATTTTTTTGTGAAAGAGAAACACTTCTTTCTGAGAGGAAGGAAACTTTCTATATCACGAAGGGTCTCCAATTGCTTTCTACCCTTTACGAATTTCGTCAGGGACATGTTCATGATTTAATATGGCCCCGCTCAGTGATGTCTTTGCGTGTATTATAATTAACGCACAATTAAGCATCAAAACTTTTATACGAGTCATCTCACGTAACTAGTGTAATCTATAAATATTGTCGAAAAAGGGGCAACGCATGCTTCTTCTTCAAGATAAAATATTCTTGGCGGCGACCTAGATTAGGGGGTAGTTCAAATAGGCGCCGGAGAAAAGCTCACCGCAAAACCGGCGATGCAAAGAAAAAGTCACCGACTTGTTTTTATTTTTCTATCTTAGCGGATTGTGCGTTACAGGTGGTAATTTAAACGATTAGAATTCGTCACTTCACTAAAAATAAATGTCCTCGCTTTTTTTTTGTAATATTCTTCAAGTTCATTCGGCTCTATTTACTAATACCTCAAAAATTAGTAAGCACCCATTCAGTATATTAATGATGCCGTAAGCATAAATACACAACTTCGGACACCCGTACAAAAAACACTCCATTGACAGCTTGACAGTGCGCCTCTGTCAAATAAAAAGGTTTGTTTTTTGTGAACTCACACGAATAGCGGTACGTTGACTGTTTTCATATTAGCGTTTTTCATCATAATACTTTAGTTGCGAGAACAGCTTCGTCCGGTCGTGTCTGTTGTCTTCACTCTGTCTTCGTCGTTTGAGCGGTTTTCATCGCCCACTTCGCTACCTTACAGAAAGACCAATTCTGATATAGATAACGAATAACAACAGTGACATTGTGCAGCTCTGAAGGTCATGGGTGGCTCACCGTAGAAGGGCACTATCACACAAAGGCAACCTGTGGACACACCAGCGCGAACGGCTAGAAAACGTACTTGTCCGTGGAAGAAAGAAACCTCGATATCCTACTGACCGTTCTATCCTTGTTTTCAAAGGTTAACAAGAAGCTTCCAAGAGAACTTCAGGAGCACTGCGTTGTTGCGTATGCACTTTCGGATTTTCGGCATTTACGGATTTTGCTTTTCAGGTTTTAGGCAGATAATATTAAGTTTTCGAACTTTTTTCCTGTTCTTCAAGTTCATAGAGTTTTTCAGTTAGGCTTTCGTTTTAAACCACAGAAAATACTCGCCCACAATTATTAATTTAGGAGCAATATACCCAATAAGCTCAAAAATATTACAAAAATACATCTTTTTCTTTTACAGATCTGACGAATTTTAATGATAATATATTGATAAATGTCACGCAGAATCCAACAGCCTCTATGTGAAAAACGAAGAAAAAATCGGTGAGCTTTTCTCCTGCATCCGCAGGTTTTGCGGTGGAAGCTTTTCTCCGGGATTCAGTTCAGGTGTAATGAGGAAAATAATGGAGTACTACTCTTAAAAGGCGACTCAGGTCAAAAATCTAACCAGAATAAATGACTGATATAGCTTTTAGAGGCACGGAATATGATCAGAGCCGAAATATTACGTCAAATTCAAGCAGGCGCGACAGCTGGATAGCTGTTAGTCAAGCGACAGGCTAAGACGTACCGTCGGTGCTTTGGTTGTTCTCCTGCAAATTCCCACCTGCGAACAGGGCGGATCGGGGACCGAGTGGGCTAGCGCACACCAGCTCGGAGCACGGGGAGCTAAAGCTCGCGCAGCAGAGCTCAAGGATCCTGGCTTCGATCCCCCCCCCCCCCTTGCCCGCTTCGATTTGGATAAGCATCGTACCGCTGCTTAGGAGAGCTTCCATATTACCTTGCCCAGCACTGCCTGAGCCCATCCTGAACAACTGTTCCCCAATCACTGCGATTCAAAATATGCGCCGATATTCTTATTTGAAATAACTGTAGTGGCGCAATTGAATCATGTTTCGGCTTACGATAATTGAAACTCTTCTTTATAGAAACTCGTTTCTTGGGGAGATGCAGAGGAAGAAATGTTCCGCTATAAGCCCCTGCAGGCAGGCGGCCACATGACCTGTGGGCCTAATTACACTGGAAACTTCTCCGACGCAACCCCGAAGCAAGGAGGCCAAAACGGTGAGGTGGAGGTGCCTCTCGGAATGAATAAAAGCGTTGTAGGAAGGGTATGGCGACCCCTTCGGCTGCGGCCGCAGGCAGCAACCACTTCCCGAGAAAAGGCCGTTGGAGACCGCACCTGTCCACTCTAGCCCGGCCAATGGTTCTTCAAACTGCTAAACCAGGCAATAATGATAAAAAAGCGCAACAAGACGTGGGACACAGAAGAAGACACAGACACAGCGCTACTTAGAACTGAACTTTATTTCCGTTGCAGCTCAATATATATTACCGTCAACAACACAATCAAGTTAGGAAAGATATACAGATACACATCGTAAAAATCATAAAAAGGCTAAACGTCCTGCATCACTCATCGGCACCCATCCTAACCTAGCCATCTCTGGTCAAGTAACCACAATTCTTTATCGGACAAAGATTTTTAATCATTATGAATTACCAACTTGCCCAACTTTCTACCCTTGTGAACGAGGCAAGCTTTAGTACACATAGGCTTCAAACTTAAACACCTTAGGAGAATAACGCGGAGGGAAAATTTGCGCCGCAGAACCCAGGAATAATCGACTCGAACCACACCGCCACCCGCTTTGATCTGGATCAGTATCGCACCGGCGTGCTAAATTTCTCGCCCACATCGCAGGCACCAGGCGCCACTTGGGGTAGTTTACATTTCCGCTGCTTTAACATCCAACAACAAATTACTGTGTATTCGCACAAAGAAGGTTTTCTACACAGAAAGGAGCAGACGTCATCGCGTGTCGAGTTCCCATGCGCCGCCTCACGAATGCTCCTGATCCCCGTACTACGCCACTCCGCCGAAAGCTGGTGATTGTCCCACCGTTCCGGCGCAAAAATAGTGCGCCGTCGAACGACAAGTTCGACGTTGTGTGTAAAGTAGTCGTTATGTTTCTCCCAAAGTGTGCAAGGAACGAAAGCCATAGCTGTAGCAAGGTCTCGCAATGCGGATGGAATGATGCCGTCACGTACCCGAGGACGGACGTGCGACGTGGTTAAATCTCATAGCCGTCGTGGTTGGCGTCGTGGATGCCATTGACGACTGCCACCAGTGATTCGTGAAGTAAGATGGGTAAACGCGATGGAAGCTTCTAAAACCATCCAACGTTACGTGTAGCAACTGGATACTGCCAAAGTGGCATTTCGCATAACGCGAGTAATGTTTGAAAACAAGTCTTTCAAGCAGGCGACCCGATGATTCTTCCCTCGTCGCGCAATGGACCTTTTTCCAGTGAGCTTCCCCGCATGCGTATACCCGTCCTCTGGCCTTGCTTCCCGCCGTCACCATTTTTGCAAGGCAAAGATCCGGTCGACCAACATATTCAGCGCCTATATTTGCGCGTATTTCGTCTTTTTTGGCGATTCTTGTTTGAGTATACGCTAGAATGGGGCACAAAAGGCAACGAAGATCAATACCGTAAGCACGATGCCAATGTTTTCTGACGGGCGGAGGCAAGTTGGGCTGCCCTTCATTTGCGCAGTTCAAAGACAACTCCGCAGACGGCGCTCGTTACTGGAAAAAGGTACATTCTTGGCGGGACGCCAGGGCTGCCCTCTCCGCTGGCTTCGCGCTGCACGGCTAACGGGAAGTCCCGACTTCCCTCTCGCCGCGGCAAGAAGGGAAGAGAGGAAAGGTTCTTCCATTCTTCGGGCGCCTGGGGACGACAACGGACAAAGATGAAATGTCTGCAAAGTGTCGCCCATAAAGTTATCGATTTAAAAGCATGGTGGAAGTTTGAAGTCATCGTCTTCTTGCACCAAGAGCGCCAAGGTTGACAGTCTGACATTGGCATTCATTTTTTCTTTCATCGACGGAAACGGGAGCAGCGTCGAACTGTCAACTTCGACGTTGTTCGTTCGAGAATGCAGCGACTTCAAGCATCCATTCACGCACATCATTGAACCAACTAAATTCAACGTTCGACGCCATCTTCCTTTCTCGCCGGAGCGATGGGACAATCTGTAGGAAGGAAACAGTTTCTCCACGGCTCCCTGCAGAGTATGAGGATTAGCAAGCATCCGTGACGTGATCCACATATCTTCAAAACACGGTGACGTATATTCCTCTACCGAGAGAAAATCTCTGTCTTATGAATACACCGCTAGAGCAATGTCACATTGTCAACATTAACGCTGTTGGTGTAAGAATGCGACGACTCCAAGCTTGCCGCGTGCTTTTTGCACACGCCATCGAACTTGTCGTTCGGCGCCATCTTCTTTCTCGCGGGAATGATGGGGGCAATCCTCGGCTCTCGGTGGAATACGAGGATTAGCGAGCATCTGTGATGTAGCGCACGTGACATCGAAGCGCAGTGACGTTTGCTCCTCTCTCTAAAATAAATGTCCGACGTGTGAACAGACCGTTAGGAGCTTCACCATCATAGATACATGGCGACGTGGGAAAGCCGGTTCTTGCATGCAGTGCTGCGCAAAACTAACTTCGACCCGGCGAGGATTTAGCGTGACGGTCCCCCAAACCTACCGTATTTACACGCCGATATTGCTTCATGAAAAAAAAAGTTGGCCTTCATTCGAAAAAGACTTGACAGCGATCGGGGAGTCAAGCTTTCACCACGCAGCCCACGATTAGCACAAAAAGTACAAAAAACGAACCATCTCGTGGCGGCGTTAAATTAAAGGAAAACTATACTTTCCCAGGGTGTATGCAAGTTTTCATTTACAAAAAATATGAAACAAAGATAAGAAGTCCTTAACGAGCCGCAGGCTAAGCGTGTGTGAAGAAGGGGCAGTTGGAAAAGTGTAAAATTCCGAGCTAGGCTTCTCGGCGCATCGATAACTTGTTTGACCCGGGTGCCCTGGTATCTCTGCATAAGACTTTGGGAGGGTAATATTTATAAGCTTTTTATTCGTCATAAGACAATTTAGTAGATGGAATTTTTATCTCAATTCAGGCACAAAATTGGAGCTAATTTGCTTCAATAAAAAAAAAACATGTTCTGAGGAATTTTTGATTAAAGAGTAACACAAACGCAAACGGTAAGCTTGGCGGGTGTTTTTGTTTTGGATTTATTGATCATTGAAGCGGCCAAGGCAAAAACTGATGTTTCTTCCGACCTGCCGGAACTGGAATGTTTGACCGCTCTCTTATCTTTCATTTCTCGCACTACTGCACTATAGAACTCTTCTGGGACACTTTCAAAATAGACTTTATGACGCTTAATAAATCGCATAAAAAATTATTTTGCAATAATTTAAGTAAAAGGTCGAACTTTTTTTTTAATGACTTTTGGCAAAGATTCGAAAGTTCTTACATGTGACCTACATTAGGTATTTCAAGAACGAGATATAACCAGAAAAGCTCGAAGCTAGGCCTTTTACTGCATCGAAATTGCATATAAATAAAATATAGTATTTTGTTTGTATGACAGCAATTGAAACTTGAAAACTTGTGAGCAGTGCGTTGTGACAGCGTCCTCGCATAGGTGATATTCTAGATAATATTATGGCGTTAATATGGATAATTACCTCAAATTAATACTTGACACGTAAGCTTAAAAGTACCTGAAATAGTGCGCAATCCGAAGTAAAAGATTTGTTTATTCCGCAACAAAGCTTGCTGTTTTCCAACGCACATTCAAAGAGATTCAAGCTCGATTTCTTGTTATATACACAAAATACTTTATATTTTATTTACATTTCACGATCGATCACGATCATACCTTGGTATTGATAAAAAATGAAGCAAATGTATATAAGAGATTTTCATTCGTACATATGATATCAAAACTATATTAAATAAAAATAGTTACACTTGAGTTTTCAATTGATATCAAGGTCATTAAACTATCTTGAATAGGCCTGACGTAAGAATTGGATAAACTTTGCCGAAAATCATCAACGGGAGATTGTCAGACATTTTGTTTTATTATTTTAAACTACAAGATTTTTTTTTCTTTTATTTACCATAATAAAATATCTTTTGAAAGTGTCAAAGAAGAGTCCTAGTACAATTGTGCTGAGAAGCGACGAAACAGCGAGCGGTCAACACTTACGATCGCCAACAGGTGGGAGATACGTGAGTTCTGGAATCCGGCCGCTTCAATGGTAAACAACTTAAGAACAGAAACAAAAATCCGCCAAGCTTGCCGCTTGCGTTCTCTTTCATTTCAAGACTGAACCCAAAAATTGCATTGTTTTGTAAAAATCAATTTACCGACCCCAAAACTGTGTCTGGATGGATGAAAACACCCAGATACTTTTTTTCCACTTTGATAGCGATATGGTATGCATGCACGAAAGCACGGCGAAGTATCGACTATAGTTATCGGAACAATCTAATCAACCTTAACTACTACTCCGTTCACCGTTGAGCTGAGACTAGAAGCTCCGCCTTCAGCGCGAGCTTTCTGCCCTTGCTAGCCCAAGTGGGAACGCGCAGGCTACGCGCCACCAAAGCACTGCGGAAGCCAGCGCGAGCTCCCGCTGAAGCCGGAGCTTCTAGTCTCAGGTTAAAAGTGAACGGAGTATAGTCGGCACCTCAAGAAATACCGTTCTGTGTAGGCAGAGATTTCATCTAGGTACTTTAATTTTATTTTATTTTTAAATATGCAGTTACCTTCCTGCTGAACAGTATTTTAAGACAAACTTCCGACAGGTAAAAAAGCAAAAACGAAGGACAACACTACAAAGTCCTTCGATTTTTTCCTCCAGTCTCGGGGTTTTGTCTTGAAATATGTTCAATGATCACCAGCTAGTTTGAGCCCAAACTTTTTGTTCATTGAAACAGTATATCTTTAACATCCAGTCGCTTTTAAAATTTTTATCGTATGTGATCAGACAAATCAATCGCCAAGCGTCGCTAACTTTCTGGTCGACGTCCTCGTCAACCTATGTCTTGAAAGAGAGGGTCTGTTAAACGCATAGGCTGGAGCAAAGTGTTTTTCTTTTCGTAATTCACAAAAGAGCTACCAAATTAACAAGTCAAGCCGCAACAATCTTTTTCTCACTTCCATGACGTCGTGTACAACACAGAGAAATTACTATCGCGGACAACTTTTCCACTCATGGCGTCCCCGTAGATGCGCTGCTAGGCCCATTATCGGAGACAGAGGCCTAACCGCATCTTGGCATCCTCCGATAGATGACGCTGGCTGGGCAAGCTCAAGTTTTGTTTGCAGCAGCCGAGCAAACGGGGCAGCGCCAGCACCGCGTGACGCGGGCGAGAGCACGCGGTGAACATGCAAGGTGCACCGGGGGACTAGGCGTGAACAATCGATGCACGAGCATACCAGTTTCTCGGCCACACCAGAGCCAAGTTTTATACTGAGTATAAACGGTATAAGTTATAAGTATAAACGGTATGGGTTATAAGGGGCCACACGGATCGGTGCCATCTAGGTCCAAATTTAAGCCTCTCCAAGATGGCCACTGTGGGGTCTTGTAGCCTCAGAGCCTCCCAGTCACCGTTCGATGGTGTTTGTAAAATGAACGACAGAAGCTTAGAGTCGTCGCTTTCTTAAACCATGCCGTCAAATCTGACAGCCTGACAATGTTCTGATTTCCGTTGATGAATAGACCTGATGCAGACCTATGCCAAGCACCGAGTGAGAATGCAGGGATTGGTGTCTACGCGCCGCACGTGCTGGCCTCTACCAGTGGTAAATTTTCTAAAGCAAAAACATAAACACAAATGGCATCTTGCACGCGCGTTCGTCAATGCTTTCCTGTGTTGTCGCATTCAGATCGCGCGCCCAGGAAGAAAGGCGTGCGCGTGTGGCGCGATGGAACAACCAACCGGCATCCTCGCCGATGCTTGGTGCAAACAGCAACGGTCTATTCAGTATTAATCCAAATAAGGCGATACATAGCAAATGTTTGGCGGAGAATCGCAAATGGCGACCACGGCGACGCTTTTGGTCATGACGTTGCCAATACAGTGAAAAAGCATTTTATGCTTTAGGAAAATGGCACTCATAAAAATGCAGGACGTGTTTTTGTTTTTGCTTGTTTGGTTTACATCCTTGCTTCGTACAGGAATTGTGTTGGATGTATATGTTTATGCAGCCAGAAGTTAGTCCGCCCCAATGGCCGTCTGATGTCCCAGTTGTAGATGAACAATTGCAGCCAGTGCAGTAAAACCGCTAGCCTAAGGTCTTTAACGTGCACCACGCAGTAGTCACCAGACGACCGCACGCCGGTACGATGTCTCATCCAGATCCGAAACAGGAAGAGGTGGGGATCGAATCATGGAAACCTGGATTCTGCAGCGCGAGCTTCGCTCCACGGGCTCCGGGCCGCGGCGCGCCGAACAGACTCGGCCAACGATCCCCCCCTCCCTTTGCTTCGTAATAGAACTCCTGCTACATTATTCAAGCATTAAGCCTGGTTCAGACAGCTGCGTTTGACTGCGTTGCGGAGGTGTGCTTCGAGATACGACCGCGAGTCCATGAGATATTTGTGCTCTGAACGAAGCGTGACAACCAACTGAAGAAGTAGCTTGCAACTCGGCTTACGGTGCACAGGATTTCGCACTAACTCCTCAACGCAACGCAGTCAAACGCATGTCTAAACGAGCCTTAAGGAGAATGCTGGTAATGTAGGTCTACAGTTTACATGCAGCACGCGCTCGCTTCCTCTGTAGAGAAGGTTCGAAGTAAATCACCAAAATAAGGCGTTTACGAACGCGCGTGCGAGATGAAATTTGTTTTATGCTTTTGCATTTGAAAGAATTCATACTTCAGACGCCAGCACGTGCAGCGCGTGTCACTACGATCGCCACATGCTCCTTGGTGCTCGGATAATTTAAAGAGATTGTCCAATAATGCCAAAAAAGGTACAAAGCTTTTTTTTCTGCGTCACGCAAGTGGTGGGCAGAAATATAGTCAGGTGCTATGTTTTATTTCATTGAAAGGCGCCTTAATATTTGCTAAATCAATTACGAACATCAGTACGCAACTCCATGCCGAATTGCGCAAATACACGTGGCTGGTGGTGCCGTGACGTCGCATCAGGCATGGTAACCTCAGAGACGTGGAATAGACCGATCTCACGGAGCGTTCCACGCATGCGTGACGCCGCCATAACTGTAGTTCTTAGAGGCAGGCGCCAGCTGCACGAGATTAGCTCGTGCCGCCTCATGCTCTTCCTCAACGAGGTTGTCGCGCGTGCAGAAAGACTGCAGATCCCAGGATGCACGACGGCAGCGGTGGCGTGATGAAACTGGCTGTGGGATCAGTCGTATTGACTTATTCCCGATTATTGATCAACGTCGTTGATCGTCCGTACAAAGATCATCGTCGAATAACTGAGCTTCCCTCCAATACCGTAAATCTTGTCTTTCTCAGAACGAGGCTGTTTTACTGAAACAGCAGTCATGAGCTGTCGTGGCATCTCTTTGCATGGTGTGTTACGTCAGAGCTTCCGCCGTTGGCAACGAAAACGCTGTGTGTTTTGAGGGTGCAGTCTGAGCAGTTGGGCTCTGTATAATTTCGAATTTCCTGTGCGGGAGAAGGTTTAAAAATTTGGATATTGTGCGGAAGATAGTCCTAAAAACAGTGCGAATATAATTTAGTTGTTTTCTGCAGCACAAAGTTTTACCGAATAATCCCTTCAACAAAAGGCCTATTGGATCTTGGGCTTTCTTACCAGGCAACGCCACAATCTTGTTTTCTGCGGATCGATATATAGGTTGCTCGAGACTCACCACATCCTGGGTTTCTTACGTTTTTCAGTGCACAACAATAAATTCAAGAACAAAATAAAATCCCTCTTCTTTTTACGCCTTTAAACACGCAGGAGGCCAACATGGCCATCGCCCCGCTGACCATCACCTCGGCCCGGGAGCGCGTGATCGACTTCACGAAGCCCTTCATGTCCCTGGGCATCAGCATCATGATCAAGAAGCCGATGAAGAAGAAGCCCGGCGTGTTCTCCTTCATGAACCCGCTGTCTCGCGAGATCTGGATGTGCATCATCTTCGCCTACGTGGGCGTCTCGGTGGTCCTGTTCCTCGTGAGCCGATTCTCGCCCCGCGAGTGGCGCTACGAGGAGACCTTCGTCGGGCCGTCTGTGTCCAACGACTTCTCGCTCTACAACAGTCTCTGGTTCTCCCTGGGCGCTTTCATGCAACAGGGATGCGACATCTGCCCCAGGTACGGAGCTGCGCCGTGACCCCCTGTCGACACCACCGAAAGTGCGACACCACTAAAAAAGGGTTTACATTCGCCCTCCGGTCGTCCCTCGTTAATGGTCGAAATTCAACACTCACTAGATGGCGCCAGCCGCCAACACCCAATTCAAAATGTCTATCCGTCTTGCCCCTGTACGGAGTTGTACCCGTGATCCGCCCGCGCCGCGAATGGGCGCCCGATTTTTCTTGCGACATCACCGAAGAAGGAGGGATTCACATTCTCTGTTCAGTAGTTCGTGCATTAACGGTTCAAATGAAACACTAACTAGATGGTACGGGTCTCTGCCAAATTCCAAATGTTCATCCGTCTGCCTCTCAGTACGAATCTGTACTCCCTCCGCTACCTCCGCCCTGTCAATGCGACAGCGAGTGAAGGGCTGTTCACATTCGCGATTCGATCATTCATTCGTTAAATGTAAAAATTACACATTCGCCAGGTGGCGCGAGCCACAGTCATCATTCAACAGATTCAGCTATATCCATTCATTCGTATATTTGTCGTCGTTGGTATTTTTTTGTTTGCTTTTTTTGGGAGAGGAGATTAATTTTGACAGAGAGATGTTTTATATGTTTATCTACCGAATTCATTTGTTATACTCGAGAGCATCAGCGCCAGGATGATTGTTCAGACAAAACAACCAGCTTCACCTGGTTTCTGTCAAGTGCAAACGGCACCACAAAGAACATGTTTACAAGGCTCCACTAAGCCCGCATAAACTTTCGGTGCAGGTTTTGTCATTTTTGGAGACGTAAGTCAACGTCGCAACTACTTATTCGGAAATGATTGGCCGTCATCGCACCGTTCTAAATATAGGTTTCTTAAACTATCTTATGCTAGACGCTGAGATCCGTATATTTAAAAGTTCAGCGGACGGATGATTGCAATGGTGTATTTTTGGATAGCGGTTAAAATCGCTAATATTTATTATTTTGTCCTGGTGGCAATTTACGTTTTTTAAGATTTTTAATTAGTTTTTACACACCCAATATAAGGCTACATTCACGTCGGCCTCCTTGAAAGCTTCCTGGACTTCGTGCGCAGTTAAATTGCTTCAGCGACGAAAATGATCGTTGACATGTTAAATGCATTTAAAAGTACAACTGAAGTAATAAACGTGCTATATTCAAGTATATCTAAAGAAAAACTCGCTAATATTTGGATGCGGTACACTGTAGCGAAACACGAGACTAAAAATATTTGCGTTTGCATTCTTTTTTTTTTAACTTTCACGCTTTCGGAGTTTCAAAAATCCGGTAATGGGACATTTGTCCTTTTGCCCTCAAATAAGAACACGAATCCACCACTCCGCTCGCAGTCCTCGTTCTGCAAACGTCAAGCGTATTTTGGTTTCCAATGTTGTTTTCTCTCGAGAACGGTTCATTAAGGCCGTTCCGGAACCCCAGAAACTACGAATAAACTTACTCAGGTGATAACATACCTTCCAGAGTTTCAAATCAGACCCGCGGCGCAGGAAAATCAGCGAACTCCAAACAAAGCGTCGCAAGGTTCACTTCAATAGCTAAAAAACATTTCTTCGATGCAAAAAAGAGAGAGAGAGAAAAGTATTGATTCTTGCCTAACGAGCCGCCGAACTACAGACACCCACCGCACTCAAACAAAGGCAACGGAGGAAAACATCTGCGGTACTTCGAAAAGAAAAACGGTTTCGCAAACGCGACTTCAAAATTCGCCCCAGGGTGAAACACAACACTTCGTGCGCTTTCCTTCGCGGACAGTTAACGCATTGAAACAAGAGCTTCATCCTGACAGGAACGTAACAAGTTGTAGGGCAAATTGCGGGGCAATTTTGTTGCGTACGCGTAACGTACTTAGCATCACGTAACAACAGTTCACGTGACATCAATTTCCCCCTCTAAGTATACCGGGGAAACTCAAATTGGTGCGCCGGTCGCAGGACGTTAACTTTCCCGCTAAATGTAGCGGGAATTGACGTCACGTGACCTGATGTCACGTGACCTATTCGCCAATTCAACTTCCCCGTTAAATTTAGCGGAGAAACTGTATCGGTCGCAGGTCCCTGGCGTCCCGTGACGCAACATGCGCGCGTTGCATTATGGGATGTCACAAACCACGGCTTCGCGGAATCTGGAGCAACTGGCTAAATGAATGTTTCACTTTAAAAGAAAACTGAACAATGCTTTAGGCACACGAATCTGCAGCTCCTAAATGAGCTCCCTGAAGCATTAAGACCTTTGCAAAACAATCGCCTTCTGCGTGATGCCATCTTTGTCTTCTGAGCTCCTTGTTAGCGAAACGATGTAAACAGAACAGTATACGTTTATGTTCTCGTACACTATCTCCGTCTTATTTTCCTACGAAGCAAAGAATTGGGGCCTCGATGCGCTCTTCAGAAACGCGAGACCTTTCTTTGGTGAAGTCATCAAAACTTCCACGGTTGCACCGAACGAGACAGGGATCGACCAGAGGATGCGAGTTAAGAAAGCTTCACTTTTCGATATTCCGCAATATGATTGGCTATTTTTTTAATGAGAAAGGATATCATTACACAATGGTGACACTTGCTTCTGATTACGAAAAAGAAGCAACTAGTTTCTGAGCCACGCGTTACGAAGTTACTTTAAAGCGGTAGTGGCCGACGTTGCACCGCAAAAATGCGGGACATGTTCTTGAAGATACGCATTTCTGCTCAACGAAGTCGTCTCAGTCCTTACTCACCAGAAAAGCCTCGATGTTTCCGCTGGTTCTTCGTGTGTCAGTGTCGTAAAGAACCGCCGTCTTCACAAATAAATATAGCTGCGTTTGACACAATGTCTCAAAACCCCATATAATACTCCGAATTGGTCCAGTGTACTGCGTTTTGGCGTAGTCGTTTCTTTCCAACGCGAGTACCCCGTTTTTAGCGTTAAAAACTTATCCTATTATATTGATCTTATTGTAAGGGCACCTTCCTTTTCTCACTGGCTCAAAAAGGAAAGAAAAGAAGCGCGACACAAATGTTCTAATAACGTACAACCCCAGTCATAATTATCGGAGTGCTACTGCTTAACCCCAAGCTTTTACCGGGCTCTGGTTAGCCTCAGAAAGCAGGAGTGGCTTGAAGGTTCGTGCCTTTCTTCGTGCTTCCTGCTTCGACATTCTTACACGCAAATGCTCCATTTGCTATACGGAGCGATAATAAGGCTCGTCACGTCCGACGTTTCTTAAGATATCAGTGACTTTGCGAACTCCGAATTATTTATAAACAATATAAAATGCACGAAACAACCGTTAACACTCGTAAGATCATTCCTTGATTCGACATAAGCTGGAAAAGTTAGGTGTGCGCAGCGCCACTCGGGGTTTGCGGCGTACCTCCAAACTACGATTACATTTTTTTTATTTGCCTTTGACTGTTGTTGCTGTCTTTTTATATTGTTTTTTTCTGCTCGCTTTTACACATTTTTCCGGCTTTACGGGGGTAGATGACGCTATAGATGAAGCGGCGCGAGCTCTTAGTGAAGCTTCAGCTTGAGTCAGGTCTCGACCTCTCCGCCGCATGTCAGTTTTCCAGGGTGAACGAGAGACTGCAACGCTCGTTTACGGCGAGTAAACCGTAACAAGGTAGGAAAGAAAAGCGTCGCTGAAAAATGAACCAAATATACTGGGAGTCAACAACTCGCCAGTCAATTTACGAATCACAGAGAGCTTACGAAACTGCAACTGTGTGTGCGGATAAATTTTAACGGCTGTGCTAGCACATTGAAACCTATAAAAAGAAACGAAAGCTCAAAAAGATAAAAGACAAATTGCAACGAACTACACGAGGCCAAGAACTTGACCATGCTCCTAGTTTCTTTTAAGTTGTATGTGGCTTTTTCACTGGTTTTATTATTTTATTGCTGTATTGATTTAGCTCCATATGCAGCTCTTGCAAGGTTCGCGTTGTGGAAGTTGCGTAAATACTTGAAGTCTATATCCTCTTTAAATCAAAATCCTTCCAGACGTAGCTTGGCATATAAGCTCGTACATTCAAACGGTCATGATTAGTGTTAAACGTTTCAAACCCCGACAGCGTTTGCACGCGCGTATTGCATGTCAGTCTCTGTTCTTCGTAAAGGTTAACCTTTTAAAAAACCACAAGAAATGCGGAGCGCCAGTTCATCTGCTTTTGAGCGGAGGTTGCGGAGACGTCAGAAAGACCCGAGCTCTGATTGGTTCCGAATGAAGGATAGTGGGTAGACCTCAATGCTAGCTGCCTTGAGGTCCACCCACTATCCTTCCGATTGAGCCAATCGAGAGCTCGGCGTCTTTCTGACGTCACCACAGCCTCCGCTCAAGAAGCAGATGAACTGGCGCTCCGCATACACATGAGAAACGTATTGATGCGTTGTCACTGTCAAGCCTGATTCACTCTGATTCGATTTTACTATAATTTTCCAATTGCACTGCCGCACGTGCATAAAACAAATTAAAAAGTGATGTGAAAGTTACGGCGTTCGCCATCGGAACTACGAAATCTAGAAGAATCGCATAATGTGAATCAGGCTTAACTTGCATGAGCATCGTACCGGCGTGCGGTCGTGTATCACTACTGCGTGGTGCACGTTAAAGACCCCAGGCTAGCGGCTGTACCGCACTGGCTAAATTGCTAATCTACAGCGAGGACTCGTCGCAACTTTAAATGGCTGACCAACTACACGCTGTATAAATATCCCCACAACCCAATTTTTTAACTTGCATGACGCTGCAGAAAACTATGGTACCGGAAATGCGTCTCCCTCCAACTGGTGTTCTTACCGCGTCCTAAAACGTGGTCCTCCGGATTTCCGCCCGATGACATCGTAGAAGTGTCATGTTGTGGCCGGGCGCGATCCTGGTGGTGTCCCACAGCAGCAGCGGCAGTGGAACGTGGCAGACGCCTGTCTTTGATGCGGGCTGCTCTCTAGTTTGACAGTCCACAAAACCTTCAGGTAGCCAGGTGTTGGGACGTCGCGACGACAGCGACACTCGCGTTCGCTCCTACGTCTTTAGAGCGCAGGCAGCTCTTAGGCGCTTGTTCCCGTGTTTTGCGGCGTCGCCGTCGGCGTAACCGGAGGAGGAGAGAGGCTACGGCAGGAGGAGGAGGGGAAGCTACCGAGTAGGAGGAGGAGGAGGGTATGGAGGAGGAGGGGAGGGTACGGAGGAGGAGGGAGTGTGTGGAGGGAGAAGAGGAGGGAGTGTACGGAGGAGAGGAGAGGAGAAGGAGGGTATGTGAGAAGGATGAGGAGAGGGGTACGGAGGAAGAGAGAGGAGGGTATGGAGGAAGAGGGGGGAGGGGACGCAGGAGGGAGGAGGTGGAGAGGAGGTTGGGAGAGCTACGGAGGAGGGGGAGGGTATGAAGGAGAGGGAGGGTATGGAGGAGGAGGAAGGAAGGAAGGGTACGGAGGAGAAGGAAACGGTATGTAGGAGGAGGCAGGGGCGTAGCAGAAGGAGAGGAGGCATGGAGGAGCAGGAGAGGGTACGGAGGAGGAGGGTACGAAGGAGGTGGCCAGGGGTATGGGAGGGGAGTAGCGGAGGATACGGAAGAAGGGGAAGAGAGGGTGCGCAGGAGGAGGGATGGGAGGGTATGGAATGTGTGGCCCTCCTTCTCCTCCCATACCCTCCCCTCCGTGCCCTCCCCTGCTCCTTCTCAAGAGCTGCGCTCCAATTCCGCATTACAGTATATTTTTAAACGTCTTTCAATTTGTTTTTTCTTTCTTTGGGGCGGGGGGGGTGAGGATTTTTCAGCATTAACCGCCGGGATCGCAGCGTCCGACAGCATGACACTCCGGCTCCCGTGATGTCATTCGTCTCCCCTTCGGGACCATTCCTGATCTATGGGGGGACAGGACGCTCAACACACCAGTCGGAGACGCGTGTTCCGAGGCACCGTAGCAAAGCTACGTGGTGCGTGCGTGTGCATTTCTCAAGCGTTCTCGCGCTGCTTTAGACCGCAATCACGCGGCTCGCACATCGCATGGAACAAACACGGTGTTCGCTGCGGGCAGGATGACGAGAGTTATCTGCGGATATGTCCGCGGAGATTGCGACCGGTGTGACTGGACCTTCATATGCGAGGAAGAAACACGCCCTCAAACAGTGTATGCAGACTGGTTTTGTTTTTTTTAATATAAAACGGGAGTATTTTACAGCTCTGCGATTGTGTGCTCCTATAGCCTTCGCTGTTTATACGCTCGTTAAAGACGACCAAACAAAAAAACCTGCGCTTCGCGTTGGTTGAAAAGGGAGGTATGTGTATGGGCGCGACAGAGCCTTGCTCGGAGTGCGTTTATGCGGACGGGCGTTGCTGCGTAGGTCCGTGTCGGGTCGCATGGTGGGCAGTGTGTGGTGGTTCTTCACGCTCATCATCATCTCGAGCTACACGGCCAACCTGGCCGCCTTCCTCACCGTCGAGAGGATGGTGACGCCCATCAACTCGGCCGACGACCTCGCCAAGCAGACCGAGGTCGAGTACGGCACCCTCTGGTTTTCCTCCACCCAGGAGTTCTTCAGGGTGAGTGCCGTCCGTCGTACACCGTCGCCACAAAACCTGGCGTGCTGCAGTGAGATTACAGGTTGAGAAGCTAGTGGCAAATGCCCCTCAAAGGGAATCATATATCCCTCCGCCACCTCCGCATCCAATAGTGTCCCATCGTTTCCGCGACGTCGCGGCCAACGACGCGAGGAGGGTCTTGCTCTTCTGTACATATTTGCTTTATCTTTCGACTTTGACTTAGCATTGTGGAAGCCACGAAGAGGGAGATTAGAGTCTTCCCCCTCCGATGGAAACAAATACAACTTTCGGGGATTAGCTTCCCCTCCGATGGATACAAAGGCTGCTTTCAGGGGCTCGGTTCCCCCTCCAATGAATACAAAGGTAGCTTGCTTAAAAAAGGGGTCGAAGACAAGTTAGCACCACTTCTGTGGCCATTATCTATTCATTGAAGCCGGAACAAGGAGCGTTTCCAGTGAACTCTTCTTTCGACTGCGGAGGAATTTGAAACGTGCGCATCACGCTTGTGGAGGAGCTCTCTGCCTTCTTGACTTGTAACCGACTATATACTATATATATAAAGACAGTTCAATTTTGTGACTTTGACAAAATACTTGTACACAGCGCGACAGTGTAGTGCAAGCGTATCGCCGTTATTTTTTCACTGATAATTGAAAGGTTTTTTTTTCTTTTTTATCTCACCAGTGAGGCTAGAGCTGCTTATGTGGTGCACTAACCTAAGGGGTAAAATTATTTTGCTTCAAGCCAACGTGCTTTCAAAGTTAAACTAAAAAAGTACCGATGTCGCGTTCGCGTTGAGTGTCGCACAATGTATCTAACTAGGGTTACGTTATCGAGTCGTCCAGTGACCTGGTCGTGACGCCCGCAAAGCATAGCGGATGACGTCACTTCCATGACGCTTTTTATGTCAGATTCTGCCTAAATGGCCAGTTCTAAAACGAATATTATGTTGGCAAGTTGTCCACTGTGGCCCATCGGAACTTCAGCGCGATCAACAGTAGTTTTTACTGTTCCTATAACAAATGCTTTGCACATGAATACTTCATGAAAGCGGAAAGCGTGAACCTAGTATAAACTCTCAGATGGACCCGAAAGAAAAACGCGATTAAGGTATCGGTAGACTCCATGAAGTTAAAAGGTATGGTCTTCATGGCCTTTTTCAAAGTCAACGGGATATTGAGCTCTTGATTATATTTTCAGAGCAAACAGGACCTTGAGGTCTTGCTGACCTTTTCAATGTCAACATGGCCTAGAGGTCTTGATGATCTTTTTAATGTCAAGAAGTCCTTGTTGAAGGTCTCTAAGAATCGTCAGCTCTCATTTTCAGGTTCTTCAGGTTAACTTTTTTAAACATGGTGTTGCCACATCTTTATTTAGTCTGCTCTTCGTGCTTGCAGCAAATGTAACGAGATATTTATATTTAAAAATTTGTTTCGCTTTCTTCTTTTTTTTTTTTGTGCCCAGCGGTCCAAGATCGCCGTCTACGCGCATGTGGGAGTTCATGAACTCGAACAAGAAAGTGTTCACGTCGTCGTACGAAGAAGGCATCCGGCGGGTGCGCGAGTCCAAGGGCAAGTACGCCTTCCTCATGGAGTCCACCAAGAACGACTACATCAACGAGAGGCAGCCCTGCGACACCATGAAGGTCGGCGGAAATCTCGACGCCAAGGGATATGGTGTCGCCACTCCGCTGGGATCCACGCTCAGGTAGTCATCCGATCGCGCACGAGGTGGCGCCACCGTCCAATCTATGTTGGAAACTAGATGTGCTACAGCAAAGAAACGCAGGATGCTTCTGGCTTCGTCATAATTCGTTGTTGTTGTTGTTGTTGTTGCCTTCTTATTTGTTAATATCACAATCTCATTGACTGCGGAGTTATTATAAGATGATCGGGACCCACCACGCCCGGGCTGTCAGTGACTCTAGTCACTGATAACTTGTGAAACGGAGTGTGTCGCTTAATACTTTCACGCGTCTCGCTTCGTGATTCGTTTTTCTGCGTTCTTATCGGGCTAATGTTGCAGCCTCGTTGGCTGCTGAGTGATTTTAAGATGGTTTGTGCTCACCAAGCCCAGTTTTTCTGGAGTCGTCACTGAAGACATCCCTATTCGTCTCTAATTCCCCTTATCACCAATCAAAACCGTTAGTGGTTCTCGACTGCAACTGGTCTCCGCGGGAAAGTCAGATATATCGCGTGAAGCTCTAATCAATCAATTTGTCTTTTTCTGCATTTTTGTTATCTTGTTATTGCAGAGATCGTCTCAACTTGGCGGTACTGTCGTTCAAAGAAAACGGAGACCTGGCTCGGCTCGAGAACAAGTGGTGGTACGACCGCAGCGAGTGCAAAACAGGAGACAGCAAGGTCAGTGCTCGTCGGTCAATAGACCCAGCTGGTTTCCCTCGGTTAAAAGAGTAGTACGCTGAAAATATAGTAAGTTTCTAATAGTATTTGGACATGTACTTTTAGAAACTACACTGCGTGACACTTTTAACGCTAACAGGAGATTGTCAGGATTATTTTTGCTTTTCTTTTGAATTAAGGGCTATTCATCAAAACTATTCGTGTGGTGCAAAATGGGGTAATTTGGGGCTAGGTGGCGCAAGCTACCTCCAGTTATAAAGGGTACAGCCGTTAGCATCCATCCATCTATTATTAACCTAAGCGGTAGAATCGGATACTCGCCAATCGCCTTTCGGAGAAAAATTAAAAAATGAGTCGATGTCGTGTTCGTGCTAACAATGCCGCAGACAGTTTACCTTGGTTGCCAGGCTAGGTCGACGAGCAGACCGCACTCGCTGAAATACGAAGCACGCTGAGTGCATATTACACGTGCGGTTTAGATATTTAGAAACTGAAAATATTCTAAAAATATACTTTAAGTTATCTCTTTTTTTAAGTACACAACTTGTATACTTGTATTGCTCTTTACCAAGATTTGTCTACTTCACTTAACGGCGTTCCAGCGCACTATTTAAATTTAGGACAGTTACTGGCTGTACATCCAGTTATTTTTTTGTCTAACGCTTTTTTTTCAAAACTTATATCTACTTCAATTTCCGGCTGCTTTTGGAAGAAAACCAAGTGTGCACTGAACGGGAAATCAATTTCCGTTGAGTGCCTTTTGATCGGTCGAGGATATGGCCGTTGTCGAAACAATGTCCGCAATCTTCTCAATATCGGTCGGTCAATCAAGTAATTGGTCACAACTTGGCTTTAACGTAATTTTGTTGACGTGTTTTAAAACAATATCTTTAAAAAAAATAAAAAAGTCATTTGAGAAGCTATTTTTTTTTTACTTAGCGGGGTCGTTCTGCAGTCGATCCATCATGTACAAATATTATGCACAAAAGTTTGGTCTAGGAAACGTTTTAACCGGTAGTGCGAAGTGATTTACATACAATGTACATAAAGTACTTCAGTGAAGTTTAGAATACGTGTACTTTACTTGAACTACATTCTCCGAGTAGAAACTTGTGGCTTAAGTATTTTTGTTCTCGTACTTTTCGAAGAAAGAACAATTTCCCACTTCAAATTACATTCCACAAATTTGGTCTAGTTAAATTGGTATCACAAAATGATGCTTTGTCAACTGTGAAGCCACTTGAATTGTATACAATATTCCCCGCAATTTCCGAAAATAAATGATGCAACCCCGATTACCCCTGAAGCAATGTATAGCGGTTAAAAAAAACGCTGTACAGGGGAATGAATGGCATCACGAAAATCTGTGTTAGAAAGTATTTGTACTTTAGTTCGGAAGTAGTATGTATATATTTTGCTTCTAGTATATTGCCCCCTTTGTACTTAGGACTTTACTTGAAGTACATAACCTCTCATTTACTTTGTGCTTTACTACAAGTATTTCTAAATATATTTCCAGGTGCAAAAGGCGTTGAACATGAACATTTGTTGCCATAATTGGCTAAAAAACTGTAGTTTCAGCTTTTAAAAAAAATCTCAATTTGTGCATACTCATTTGTATAAAAATTGTAACTCTCCAAAACTAAACTTCGTGTTTGTTGGAGCGTTTGACTAGCTTCACAAAAAATCAACGAACAAAAATATTACTTTTGGTTTGCCTCGTAACTTTATTCTTCATATATTCATATCTTAAAAGTTAGGGTATTCGTACGTGACCTAGACTTCTAAAAAAGTATCCTAATAAACGGTAGAGCGTTTATCTTTTCTTAGTTTTCAACGCTCATGCCCTGCAATACCGTCGCAACATTTCTTTTTTACAGCGTAGCTGCTAAGGACTAGTTTCCCAGTTCCGTGTCCGCCAGCAAACAAATGTCGACACTACACTCTTTACAGCTACCGCCATCTATGAACGCCGGTGGCAACCAGACAACCGGCGTCATTATAACGCTTGGTGACAGGAACACATCGATAAAGGTTGCTAATTAGGCGTCCTTGTTCTGCCTACGCGAAAACCAGCAAAAGTAGGAGGTCAACGTTTGTTGTTTTTTTGTTTTTAAGCGTTTTGTTATGGTGCCCGGAACGCGTCTCCGACTGGTGTGTTTACCGCGACCAAAAATAGTAGTCCCTCGATTTCCGGCTTACCTAGACCAAAACACAAGTAGTCCCTCGATTTCCGCCTGATGACGTCATACAAGTGTCATGTCGTCGCAGGCCATGATCCGGGCGGTTCCACAGCCGCGGTGGCGAATGTGGCAGACGCCTGATCTGCTGCAGGTCGCTCTCCGGCTGTGACAGTCCACGGAAACTACGACAGACAGGAGTTGGGACGCCGCAAAGAAAGCGACACTCGCTTTCTCTCGTGCTGCTGTTTCTTTCGTTTCTTTTTCTTTTTTTCTTTTTTTTCAACTTTTACACACAACAGTTAGGGTCGAGACATTCGACGCTATAACATTCCGTCTTTTGTGAAGTCTTTTTTGACTTTTGTGAAGTCAACACCAGTTGGAAACGGGTTCCAGGCGACCGTAGTTTCGTCAGCGGTGAAGGAAGAATTTCTTCTACTAAAAAATCGGGATCAGAGTGAGCTGTGTTTTAGGGAGAGCGTCGGTATTGCATAGAATTATTTTACGAGAGTAACGCATAAAAAGTTACAGACAAAGAAGAAAACCACCGTTAAAGTTCTTAACATTCAAGTTTTTGTGTGTGTTTTTTTTTTCCGGCTATGTATTTTTTATTTTTTTTGAGGGGAGGGGGACGCGAAGAAAGGGAAGGAGAAATGGTTGAACAAGGATATTGGATGTAAAACCTCCGTGACGGCCATTCGCACACTCGCTCACAAAATCTCCGGCTTGGAACGTAGGGTGTACTCTGCCTCTACGTAAGTGTCCTTGCTGGGAAGCCACCCTCTCTAAACGGATCTACATATTTTGTTTAATGCCAAAAGCCGATTGGGGTGCTGTAGGCTTTCAGGTCTAATTTCCCTCCCAACCAACTGGAAAGAGAATAATATATATTAAATATTCACTGTGCTTAGTCACTTAATTTATACCTGTTTTACGCGAAATAAAATTGGCAGGTCGAAGTTGAAGCATGATGACACGTTAAAGTATGTATTCATATGCAAAACGCGATTGGCATTATTAAGGCAGGCCTAATCTATCCTAAATCAACCTACAACAATCTAATCGAAAGGAGTCTCATCGTGACTTGGCTGTGTTGGGCATTCCCTTTCCGAAATCACGGCTTGCTTCTTTTGGCAACTCAGCTTCGCACGGTGTTGTGTTTTCCGCAAGCCCATTTGTCTCGGGGCAAAGCACCCTTTAAAGTCACAAAACGTTGCCTTGGAGATTTCTTCGAAGCATATCTGGCGTTCGAAAATAGCAATTTAAATACAACTGTCTAATTCCAAGTAGCGAAAACCCACTTTTAATGAAAAACCGATTTTTAGCTTCTACGGTCCTCGGCTTCCTGCACGGCATTGCTGACCAACCGTCTCGACAACACTTATTGCTTACATGAAGTCAAATCGTTTTGTAATATATTTACTTTCATGTTGCTATTCACCCTTTTTGTTTGGCTACAAACTCAGTGCGTGCTATCTATTGGGTAGCCCCGTCACTCTTGTGGTTCACGTATATTTTCAAATTTTTTTACTGATCATTCTTTTATCATAAGAGTGAATTAAGGGCTGACAGCGTTATAAGTTGTCATGTCCAGAACATAGCGTGTATATTTGATTTTGCAAATACTGCGAAACCAGCCGTCTAGTTCAGAACCGTAAGTCGTTGGAGGCAATTTGCACACTGGCGCCACCCACGTTTCAACCTCACGCGAGAAAGAGCGAACATGTATTCTCGAGCGAGAAAAACGTCCCATTACGATTTTTAACGAGTATTACTTTTTTGTATAGTTCTTTTTTGTCTCTTTTTGTAAGATTACCGAGATTTCGCAAAACAGTATTTCCTATCTTTTTCACGAATGTCGTTTTTTAGTACTTAAACAAAATTAAAATGTCGTCTCTTTTTTTTTTTTTTTTGCATGTCAAGTTTGCATTTTGGCGCATATCTTTTTAGTACTAACGAAACAATGGCCCGAAAAATTTTAAAAAGGTCCAGCCGTCTGCAGAAGTGAAACGCTCAATGCATTTATCGTGTGGGAGGAAACAGAGTGACGAGGAGATGAGAGCGCTAGGAGACAATTTGAACACCGAGCTTTGGTTGAAAATGATCAGTGGGTAGGCGCGAAGCTAGCTGCCTTTGTTTCTATAATCACTCCTTAAAGGGCCTCTGACACGCCAAAAAAATAATTTTTTTTTCATGCTAGGCGTTGAAATGGCATATCAGGACATTACAAAAAAATTGTTTCACTATAGAGTTGCGTAGTTTTTTTATAAAAAATAGAAATACGAGGCCCAATTCAAAGTTCCCGCCGTGCACTGTGACGTAACAGTGTACCGCAAGGTGTCGGGGCGGTCAGAAAGGTGGCATCGCCGGAAGTCACGTGAGCTGTATCCCTCCTCGTGCTTACCGCGAGCACGTGTAATATTTTTTAAATATTTTTGTTATTCTCCGCATTTCCACGAGCGATCGAAGCAGACAAGGTTTCTTTTATTTGCCTTTCATCGCTTAATGTTGCTGTAAAGGTAGAAGAAGCGCAGTCAGTGAATTGACGTGATCAACTGCAATGCCTAGAAGGTGCTGTGTGAGGGACTGTCCCGGTATTTCAGCAACTGAAGAAGAGATCAGACTGCATGCATTTCCGAGAGACATACATCGGCCGCATGTGTGCCTAGTAAACAAGTTCTACTCATGTTCTGAGACAAAATACGTACTTTGTGCTCGACGTTCTACTTGTACTTTGTACACAAACCAGTTCATATTCTTTAGACGGCAGGCATCTTTAGCCTGGAGAGTATCCGATGATTCAACGACCTCGGTGTCTGAACCTTCAGCAATGCGATCGGGCGTGTCGTATGCTAGCAATCGTAATGTCTGCGAGCGTTCTAAAATTTTTTTTCAAATCTTGATAGCTTGTTTTGCGCCCAGTATAGCTCTGTATCATCGGACTGACGGCATGCACTCAGTACACTGGCTTGTACTCGCAACGCTTTCATCATTGACCTCCATCACGTCGATCCACTGACTCTTCGTCCTCAAATTTTATAGCACGCAAACTAACCAACGGTGCAGCGGTAAAGAGCTAGTGGAACTGAAACTTCGTTTTCTACGATAGCTCGGACAAAAAGCAGCATAAAAAGAAAAATCTTAGGCACGGTCGCGGAGAGCACGAGGAGTGAAACTCGCGTGACTTCCGGTGAACTCACTTTTAGTGGTGTAGGTCGATGCCTCCCTTCTGACCGCCCCGACACCTTGCGGTACCTGTTACGTCACAGTGCACGGCGAAAACGCCGAACGGCGGCGTCCGGCGTTTTGCGTCCGGCGTTCGAACGCGTTTTCGAACAGCGAGTAGAGAGAAAGGCAGCCAACTTTGCACCTACCCACGAATCATTCCAGTAAGAGCTCGGCGCTCTGGCGTTCCCGCGTGATCTCTTCTCCTCCTCTCTCTCCATGTCTACCCGTATAGGCTTATTCGGGGCACCCGAAGTCAATGTTACTATATTGCCTCAGTTGTGGAACTCCCGCGGAGTGTGGCATGGAAGTGCCACCCTCCGCGGGAGTTCCGCAACTTAGGTAATCTAGTAACGTTGCCCTCCCCTTCTCTTTCCCCTCAGTCACTTCAGTCCGCCTTCCGTCGTTTGAAGCGCCATCTAGATTTGTTTCAAACCTGTGTGTTCCATAGGGTATACAGTGGAACGCCGTCTAGACGCGGTGCTTCGAAACGTACGTGTTCCATAGAATACACTGCAGTTACCAAAACAGCCGTTCGGCGCGTCGAACGACGGGAGGCAAGTCATGGGGGAGAAAGGGGGTGGGGGAGAGAGTTATTGCTTGTGCAAACAGCGTCAGCGAAGCAGTTCCGTTACTGAGCTAATCTAGTAACGTTGCCCAGGGCTCAACAACACTTCTCCGTGATTCTATAGAGCACTATGCAAATTTAAATCCACTATGTCATCGAGGATAGTGAATTAAATGTTGTTTGCGTTCTTGTTCTTTTTTATCTTTCTTTGGAAGTTGTTTTATACCTCTAAAAGCCCGTCCACACGTTTGCGTTTGTTTAGGCTTAAGCGCAATGTTCGACGCCATGAATTCTAAAAAAAACGCTCTAATTGGCACCTATTTTTCTACATCCGGCTGTAAACGTTTCTAACTTTTTTGTTCTGTCACAACACTAAGCACTATTTGCTTTTATAATCGAGCCGAAGCGAAAACGCGTTTACATTTTCCTATAGAAAGCATTACCGGAAGTCAACTTTAAACTGATCGCTGTCTGATGCAACAGCACACTAGAACCACTTGGACCTCTAGCGTTTATTCTAATAACTCTATGGTTGCACCAAAGTCCTTTTGAATCAGCGTGGTCGTCCACGAGGGCATCGCAGGTGCGGTTTCGAAATGTTTAGAAATTAAATATCGAAGTCTGTCGTGAGTGTAGGACGCGGCCGAAGTGCACAACCACCACAAACCACCTCTGAAAACAACATAAAAATAAAGAGACCCGAAGGAAGCCGACAGCAAAGCCCAGATGTCCATCTTCCAGTCTTTCAGCTCGCCGTGGGCGTGCTCGTGGGATGACACCAACGTATTATCTCGTCATAAGAGTTTTTTTTTTTCATGTTTTCAGTGACATGGTTTTAAAGTCGCAAGTGTGTGAAAGGGCCTTCGTTCTCGCTTGCGACAAGTTTGTTTAGTGAAGTGCCTATACACCGGGGTACGAAAGCGGTGTCCGCAATTTCGTTATAACTACCCGTGGTGAGTTGTATGGACCATTAAAATCGTCACTTTCTCCCTGCTGTCATCTACGCCCGCTTCGTTCCGAGACATGCGCGGACGCTATCTTTTTCTTTTTTTTTTTTTGCTGAATATCAGACGCTTGCGTATGCGTCCGCAACCAAGTTACTCCACATTTTTTCCCATGGGGATAATCACTTTAAAGGTTTGCATGTTCATTTTGTTTGTTTCTCTTCTTCTTTCAGGAGTCTACTCAGAATGAGTTAACCTTAAGTAACGTCGCCGGGTGCTTCTACATTCTGATTGGTGGCTTGGTGCTAGCCATGGTTGTGGCTCTTCTAGAGTTCTGCTACAAGTCACGACTGGAAGCGTCCAGATCCAAAGTAAGTATGGCTACAATTGGCAAGGTTAAAGCTAACTTAAATATAACGTGAAAATAAAAAAAATGACATGACAAACGCAGACGGAGAGAAACTCTCTCTCAAAACCCAGCAACAGTCTGTTTGAACCCGACCCTCCCCTTCTTGAGTATCGGGTGGTCATAAAGTCTGTAAACTTACCACTACAGAACCACGTCCCTATATTCGGTATAATTTAATGTATTGGTACTTTTACTTCCTACAAAATATCAAAATATAATTAAGTATTTTGACTTGTGGAAGGCTAAACCATTGCCTGCGTGCAGTTACATTTGTCTGAACTTCCCACTGGCTATTGGCTACCGCAACACTTCCTCCTTATTTTTATTTCTGTATTAAAACATTAGTTTCGTATGTTTTTATAGTTTTGTTAGTAAATATAGTTTATGAGTTTGACTAGCTCGTCGGGTTAATGCTCAATACGAAAAGAGAGCAAAACGAAAAATCTCTGTCTCTGCCCCCTGTTCGTGTTTTGCTTTCTTCCTATTAAATATATGTTCTTACTTAAAAAGAAAATAGTGTTTCAATATAAACGCTTAAAACGAAATTCACTGAACTACCAACATTAAGTACCGCGCTCATAACAAACAATCATTCCGCGAGAAACTAAAACAAAAAACGACAAATCATTGAACAATATTGAGCTGAAACGCTAAAAACATAAGCGTCGCATAATATAAAAAACGCATGTATAGTCTTCTTTTGTTGAGTTTTAAATTTATTCACACGATCTGTCTTCTCCTGGAGTCTAGCGTTGATTAAAGGGTTACATTAACTTTAATTGTTTATTAAAAGTCTGGTTAATCACCATCGCTCGTGTCCTTTCTAAATTTTTGTCTTTGTCCCCTCGACCTTGTAAAGATGTCCATTCGCCAACGTAGAGAGATTAATATTGCGTTCCGAAGAATGTAAACCATGAACACGTTAAATTTCAATTAAATATTTATCTTACTTATCTCATATCCGTATCCCCTTGGCAACATCAAGCTGGTCGCACAGAAAAGATATAAAAGAGTGATCACATATGTGTCTAGTAGAATATGACAGACTACAACATTTAATCAATTTCTGTCTTTTTTTTTCAGAAACTTTGCACTCTAATTATACTCTCTAACTCCAGATCGCCAAGAAACTAAAAATGTTTCCTTTCTTTTACTTTCTTTTTTGATAGCGCATCTTTTTTCCCCTGCCGTTAAGCCGTGAAGGCGCGAAATACTGCCGTAATTTTTGTTTAAAGTAGAGGCAACGTCGTTGGTGAGTTTTCCAGTCAGAAAAAAAAAACACATCTATGTTTTTATACGTACTTGCGAAGAGATTCCGCTATGTGAAGGTTATTTTACCTGTTTCGTTTTTGTTGTAAAATGTTCACTACGTTTATTAAAAAAATGTATTCTTAGCAGCCGTTGTTTTTAATTTTTTATGCGTTTGTTTCTATAGCTTTCTTATGTCTTAGTATTTTTCAACATCTCCATCACTTAAAAATAGATTAATTTTCGCCGCACTCCCGTGATGAGCATACAGGAAGAAAAAATAATATAAAACGCCGTCTCCAGAAATAAACAAGTAAAAAAAAATCAATTGCGTTTCGTGCCACCCCGTCTTTTCTTACGTTCAGCCATACTTACTTTTGTATTTCAAGAGTCGTTTTCTATACACACCATAAATCAACCGTCTTGAAATGTCCCGCAGCGCACCCCAACGGCCGCGCCGGGTTAAAAAGAAAATAACATTTTAAACACGGTGGGCAACAAAGCGGAATGAAAACTCACCACTCATCTCCTGAATTCAGACGACTAACGCAAACATTTCGCTTCATTTTATAACAAAAAATAAACACGTGCCCTTTTTTTTCGTTTCTCTATAAGCCATCTTTTATTCCTAGAAAAGAACTATATATCTTCGTCGTTCCCCTATGCCCTAATAGTTTCACTTCGCCCCCCCCCCCCCCCTTTTCTTTGAAAAAGAAAAATTAAAGGAATATGTTAGCTTAATTTTGCTTTTTAGGCACAGGTCAGTTATTATATCTTCAACAATAAAAAAAGCGGTGACGCAGACACGTTTCTGTCGTTTACAAGAATGCGGCTTAGGAACGTCAAGATGTCTCCTGAAAAACGCTCCATCCACGGATGCTTTCAACAGGACGACCCTGCCGTATTACTTTCCAAATAAATGAGGAGGTGCGGTCTTGGAACAAAAGACCTTTCCTACTTTTTCTTTTCTTTTCTTTTCTTATTGCGGTCCGTTAGAAGTGATGACACGGTGGTCGCTGTTAAGCCCTGTCGTTCTCGCTTCGCCAAACTTGCCACACTTACAGAAATGACTTCTCTTCACCTCGTCTGCTAGATCTGCTGCCTCATCTTATTTATTGCCGCTCTTCTTAACGTAATATATCCTCCTTGTCCTTTGTCTTCTTTTTCTTTCTTTTATATTAATTTATGTTTTGTTTTTGCTCTTTGCCAGCCCTGCTCAGTCGTCTTTTTTCTGTATCACCTTCTCTCTATTAATTTCTTTAATGATTTTATTGCGTAATATTATTTTTGGAACATTGTAGTTGTCACAATCCCCGTTTTTACGTATATTTAGTATACGTATGCTTACATCTCATAGTTTTGTTTGTGGTCTATAATGTTTCTAGTCCCTTCTTTAGTTTTTTTTTTTTTCTCTAGTTTGTTTTTACCCAATTTTCGCTAGCTCTTGAGACCGTTGTTTATTCCCCAGACCTGTGTTTTCGTCGGTTTCTTTCAACTTTCATAACTACACAAGTTCCTGCAATTAACCGCGAAAAAATAGACAAATTCACGCTCCTATACCTGCATCATTGATTGACCCTTCTAAAAATAAAACGTTCACAAGCAATTCAACTTTTAAGATACCTTTAGAAACCTGCAGGGTAAAATTTATTGTATTAAGTAAAAACAGCAACGCTCAAAGGCCACTGACAAATGTTATATCAAAGTGCAGCTTTACTTCTTTTTAATATCACCAAACGTTTTATCATCAACACCACTGTCTTTCTACTTATGTCCAGGCATTTCTTTGACCACACGTATTTACCCACTACATATGTTTACGGAGCTGCCTGCGGACAATCAATACTCGATTGCTTGGTTGAGGTCGTCCCACCGACGCCTGCTATCGTAGTTCAAATACCACCCCAGCACTATCCGTACCCTTTGCGCAAAAACGTCTCCTAGGCGGCGCCATCTAATAACGAAATTCCTCGTCCTGCCCGCATCACCCGGCACCTCTTTCTGTCCCTACCTGCCCCATCATTTCCGTCGGAATCCCCATTCGCAGATATTCCCCACATTTCCCTCTCCAAGATCACGTGCGTCCTCTCTCTCTACGACGATCGTACTTAATAGGGAGTTTTCGTAGATCGTTTTGGCCGTCCCGGCAACGCCCTCCGCAACCCGCTACGAGATCCGGCTTTCTTTAGACAAGGCTAACGGCGCGCAGGCGCAGTAGCGCGTCCTCTTCGTTGCGGTGGGCTTAGCGGAGGGAGGAAAGCGGTTTACGAAAACTCCCTATTAGGGAGTTTTCGTAGATCGTTTCGGCAGTCCCGCAACGCCCTCCGCAACATGCTACGAGATCCGGGTTTCTTCAGACAAGGCTAGCGGCGGCGCGCAGGCGCAGTAGCGCGTCCTCTTCGTTGCGCGAAATCCCGCCATTAGGGAAAACTCCTAATGGCGGGATTTCGCCGCGGATTCCGGGCTGCGTTTGGTGTGCTGTGTGGGATCGCGGCCTCCTCTAAACTCAGCGGTGAAACGCTTCCCGGTAGCTTTAGCGGGAAATCAGGATGTCACGTCGGACTGCGACGTCGCGGGCACTGCGCGACATTACGCCAAGTGTCTCCCCATTAGAAATGGAGCGAAGACGTTTCCACGCTAAAGGTAGAGGTGAATCTGTGACGCCGTGCGCATGGTCTCACGTTACATGACGTCTTCTGACGCTGTGACGTCACCTGACTGTGCGACGTTCACAGCGTCACGCATACAGTCGCCATTTCACTCGAAATATGGCGGGCGATTTCTGACGTGTGTGACAATGTAAACTTTGCATTCACTCCAAATATTCAACGGAGGTGGATAGAGATTGCAGGCAATCTCTCCTTTCCTTTCTCTCTCTCTCTTCTTCCTCCTCTCCCCCCCCCCCCCTCTTTTTCTTTGAAGCTTCCTTCCTTCGTTACGACACGTCAGGTGAAATTAAAGCTGTCTTGTTTCGAAGCGGAATGACGCCACCGACAGCCTGGCACGTTCCAACGGTGCACCTCAGAACGCCAAAAGCATCGCGCACCTGGCCATGTTTTCGAAACGCCTCGTTCGCGTCCGGCGTGAAAGCGAGTGAAATCGAAACAAAGGGAGAACCGGGAGCAGGAAAGCGCCAACGAAGAGAGGGAGACAAAGGAGGGTGGAACGAAAGAGGAGGACAAAATGTAATCGTGGGGATGCGCACACTACACGCACATTGCCGGGGCTCTGTCCCGCGACGACGGGGGTGAATTATTCATAACGCACGGAGTTTGGACTCTTTTACTTCTTTTTCGCCTTCCCGGCTTTGCAGTGGTGGCCCCAGCTTGAGCGAAGCGAGGTGAAAAAAGCATTCATCACCGTCTTTTTTTTCCGCGAAGACTGCTCTTTGTTGCGTCAAAGTGGTTCTTAGAGCTCGGCCAGATGCTCCGGATATGGCCAAACTATATGCCCGCATTCCTTTGGTGTTTTTTGATTGTTGTTGTGTGATAGTTTGTTTAACTTTTTTTTTCACATGCAATGTTAGGTTGTTTTAGTTTGATAGTTTTTATTTGAATTTTTTTTTATTTAACACACAACGTAGCGTTTGTTTGTTTGTTTGTTTTTTATACGATGTGCTCAATGGAAAAGGCAGCCATCAGAGATACCGCCAAAAGTCTTGTCTTTTGAGAAGTGATCATTTATCATACGACCTGGAAGGTCTTGGTCTAAAAAAAGTCTATCTCCCTCTCTCTTCTTTTCTTTTTTTTTTTTACTTTGTCGCTGCAATACTCTATTAAAGGAGAAGCAAATGGTTAGCACTACTTAATATCTCCAAACACAGGTGTCAATTTAGTGCCGAATACTCATTAGTGGAACCCCTTCCGTCAATATCAGTAAATGTATTGTCCACTGCATTTATTTGGGAAGGCATTGACTACTTACTCGCGCTAAAAATACGCGCTACCGTTCACTTTATAACGCTATTTTAATAATTGTTCCAACTTCTTTAATCATTATTTGTATTTCTTAGCACTTCATTTACATCTTTTTTTTATATTGTTTGCTGCGCACTTTTATAATTTTACCCCGCCCCCCCCTTTGAGGGTAAACCAGCGTAAATAAATAAATACTGCTGCTTCTTAAAGGGTGACTCAAGCGGTTTTTGGGGAAGCTACTTTTTGGTGCGATGGCGTTAAGGAAGTGTCAATGAATGAGTATCTTCAGTTTTAGAAGGCAGAGCCGCCTATTAATCACGCAGGAATAAAATACGTGCGGACTCTTTTCTGTACTTGCGAGGACCAATGAAAGTATCGTATGTTTGAAAATTTTGGCGGCCTTTCTTTCCCCGCTGCGTTGGAAATAACCGCAGCGGTAGACCAATCACAGGTCGAGGAGAACTGGTGGCGCGCGTTGCATGCCGGTCGTGCCGTTCGCGGGCCGGTTTCTTCTCTGCGAACATGGCGTCGGTGGTGATCGTTGGCGTGGTCGGCGTGGTGGAAGTTCATCGTTCCGCGTAAAAGCGCTATCCTTGTCTGTGAATTTTTGTCGTGTGTCGCTATGATAACCCAGCACGTACTAGAAGGAAAGATCCACCTACTCGTGCGGCGATGTCGTGGCGGCACTCTCAAGACAGCAGAAACGCCCGTGCCGTCGTGTTTGTTTACTTCGACTACAGTGGTGCTTTCTAAGCATTTGTGTCCGCGAACATCGCCCGGATTTCTTATTTGGCGCATTTCATGCGTGTGCTCAAGTTCAAGGTATTACTGGCGCGTACCGTATAAAGGATGCGAATTTTCACGCGTTTTCATCACCGGAGAAAAGTGATTAGTGTTAGCTATCCTGAACGCTCGCAACGTCTATCTGATCACGAAATCATATTTTTACGTTGCTATATCGCTGCTGAGATTACATTGTCTTTTATAATCGTAGAAAAGGCGTGTGGCGATATTTGTACTATTGTAATCTCGTGTATTAGAGTCGTGGTCGTCCAAGACGGCGTACTGCATCTTTTTATTTTCTTTTTTTCATCCACTGAAGCCTGCAAGCCTATCAAGAAAAAATAATAATAAAGTTTTTGGCTATAGAAAACTGTCTGTCTATATTCTGTTACGGCATTGAGTAGCAGTGCGTCCCCTTTTTAGACGACCCGCTGCGCTTGTTGTGGTTGCCGGTGTGTGTACGCGCGGCGCTGAGCGGTCGTTCCGGTCGCTCCGGTTGCAACGGACGCAGTCGTAGGTACGCGCTCGTTGCACATGTCTGAAACAGCCTTCCCTCCGTCCTCCCGAGGCGAAAGTCAACGTGGCGACATCGCTTGACATCACGTACTAGAGGTAACGCTGCGATGTCAAACGTTGGTTTGGTTAGGACTTGCCCAAACCGCAAAACGCCCGAAAAGGTCTGCGTTTCGTCGTCCTCGGAACCCGAACATGACTCCGAAGCGCTGCTATCGTCCACATCGCACGTCGGAGTGGCGTCATAGGAAATCATCTCCAGGTCGGCTGTCCGCCGAGGAATTTCAACCTCTAACGGCGTCAGGTCCTCGAGCGTAGAGAACTCCGCCGACTCCGCCATGATCGAAGCTCGAATGACAAAGAGGTTCGGCCGATGCGGCTACCTTGCGATCACTGCGCGACGGAACGTCGTCCAACGCCATTGGCCCGAGATCCTTTTGATAAGCGTGCGAGGACCAATGAGAGTGGTTTCGTTTTCGGATGGATCCGAGGTTTGGCGGCCTTCAATTACATTTTTATTAAAGAAATAATCACTGTATGACTCTACTTTTTGGTTTTTAGGGATACTTAGGGCGTCTAAATTCAGCTGTCATCATCAAAACACGAACTCAAAAACCACTTGAGTGTCCCTTTAAGCGAGACAGCGCAAGAACAAAGTATATTTTTAAACAGCCTAATTAGGACAAGCATGTCACAAAACAATATTTCCGCCAAAAACAAAATTTTTTACAGCAATATTTATTGCGCAGGACTGATTTTAGTTTGCGGCTATTTCACCCGTTTTGAATCGCGCGCCACAAAGCTCCTATTACACGTCACAGAGTCTCTGCTATACGTCACGGAGTGACGTATACCAGCCACTCCGCGGGCGTCGAAAGAGCGGGAGTTTCAAATGCGGAGAGGTTGGGACTCCGACTAAATTACGTTCTGTGGCGTAAATATTGCTAGAAAAAATTTGTTTTTTTGCGGAAGATTTGTTTTGTGACATGCTTGTCCCAATTAGGCTGTTTAAAAAAACACTTTTTTTCTTTGCAGTTACCCTTTAAAGCATGCTGACGCACGGACAGACAGATATCAGATTTCAACTGCGCTCAGTGACGCCAAAATAATAATTGGGGTTGTGTGGATATTTAGACAGCGTGTAGTTGGTCAGCCATTTCAAAGTTGCGACGAGCCTCCCAGCTGTAGATGAGACAATTTAGCCAGTGCAGTACAACCGCCTAGCCTGGGGTCTTTAACGTGCACCACGCAGTAGTGATTGATCACGACCGCGCACCAGTACGATGCTCATCCTGATCGAAACGGGCAGGGGTGGGGATTGAACCCAGAAGGTTCTGCAGCGCGAGCTTTCGCTCCACGCGCTCCGAGCTGGGGCCCTAAGCTGGACGCTTGGCGAAAGCGACGGCGAGAAATCTGGCGCCGCGATTGGCCAACGCGACACTTGACCTTGGCGCCGGCCAATCGCAGCCGCCAGATTTCTGCGCACTTTTCTCCGATGTCCAGATTCCTGGTGTGCGCTAGCCCACTCGGCCACCAATCCCCCATCACTGACGCCAACGCCTTAAGGCTTTGGCGTCAGTGAAGATGATCAGTGCTACCATCAATCGATGGTTTATGCGTAGTAGACGCTTTACACCCACTCCATATTAGAGCCGCCATTGCTGATCTTCTCTTGTCTTCCCCAAATGCCGATTCACCAAAGCGGGCGTTGACGATCCTCCACAAAGGCCTATGCTGGCAAGGAGGACGCAGTAAAATCTATCATGGGAATGACCTGTCCCACTATGCTAATGATGAAGTAAACGGAATAAGACAAAATTAAAACTGGAGGTCGGTTTTAGCGGCGCCCTTGCACAGTCGCTGCAAAGCGCCTATCGAACTTAGGACAAATCTCATAGGTCAACCATTAACCTCTTACTATTGTTTATTATTGGACAACAACTATTTACTCATTTGAGCTCAAACACACAAAAAAAACGCTGTTCTACTTCTTTCTCGGCAAAAGTAAAACTCCGGCGTAATCGTTTTTTTTATCTGTTTTTTTGTATTATTTTACGTCGTAGCGCAGCGAGTGCCCAGAGAGTTAGGGGCAATCGTAAGCTGCGAGCGCAAGTTCACGGCGCGCAATCTTTCTGTGCGATGTTCTGTCGTCGGCTAAACAAAGCTCGGTGAATGCATGAGCTGCGACCATTCCGCTGACTTTGCGCGTCTGTGTTTCTCCCGTGTCGCTTTGGTCACCGACAACAACATACACGGGGCGTTACATATCATGTTCGCATTTTTGCTCCGGCGGAGTTTGTCCTTTGGCGTTGCAATCGCATTATGCCGCAATGTCGTTGGTTTCGGATCAATATTAAGATTAAGATTAAGAAGCGTCATGCCCGGCGCTCCCTAAGCCTCTCCGGAACTATAGCCTTAGGATTCGATGATACTCTACTCGGTTTCAGGTCACGTTCGACCGCTGCCAATGCTGTGGGTCAATGGGGCCAAATGAACTTCTCAAAGAGCGCTATGCGCCGAGGACTGAAGGAAAGGGAAAGGAGAGCGGCCGGGGACGTCAGAACGCCGAGCACTGATTAGAACGAATAGTGGGTAGACCTAAAGCTAGCTGCCTTTGTCTCACTGCACTCGTCGAAAGCGTTAGAACGCGGAACGCCGGCGTCCGGCGTTTGGTTTTCACAGGTGAACGCGTTCGACGAGTGCAGTGGAGACAAAGACGGCTAGCAGCAGGTCTACCCGCTAATCTAGCCCAACCAGAGCTCAGGTATCTGAGGCCGGCTCGCAAGAACGGCGTCTCAGCTGAGACTGGGTGAAAAAAGCACTGCAAAGGCTGGGCGCACGGACGTCTGAATACGCGGTTTGAGTCCCGTTCAGCTCGTGCGCTGGCTTTGGGGCAGTGCCATAACCTCCCATATACTGACAAAGCCTGGCTGATCGCCAGGAGAAGCGGCCGCCAAAGTGGAAAAGGTGGAGCGGCAGACAACGGATGAGAGGAGAGCCACGTGACTGGCGCCCCGCTACGGCGAGGCGCCGAGTCACACTTCTCCCGAGCGAACAAGTGTGTTCAGCTCGCCGATGCAAAGCTGTGAGCTGACGTTCAGGCTCCCCGAAGCTCTTTGATGCTCTGTGCTACCAGATCCTCGCGCTGCAAATCTGCGACCGGGCACTTTTTGGCTCCGTCGTCGAACTGCCAGGCTTTGTGAGTATAGAGGACTATGTCAGTGAGCGCATACAGCTCCAGTCTCCAGCTGACCGTAACTAACTAACTGTAGCAAGCCGACCTTGAAGTCCCGGCAGACACTCGTCTCTTCCGCTGTCTCTCTCAGTTGCTCGGCGCATAGATCGCAGCATTTCTCGTGCCTTTGCTGCGCGTGTTACTAACACCTTCTAGAAACCAAAGCCTGTGCGCCCGCTCCGTGACGTCACAGTAGCTAGGCCAGCGAGCGGAAAAGTGACAGTTGGCTGGGCGCTGGACTTCGCTGTACCGACACGCTGACGGTACGGCCTGTAGCTTTGATTGTAAATATCGCATGAACGTCACTTACCCGGACGTGACGACGACGTAGTGTCGTCTAGTATACTTTTTAAGTTTAAAAGATCATATAACAACTCTAACTTCTACAGTTCGTCTATTAGAGGTTACAAGCGGTGAAACACTCACGGTAAATATTAGCCATCACATTCTTTTCACAATTATTTAACTTAATATCCTTTGTAGAACTAAAGTACTGCTTTGTAATTACAAATGTTTTAATTTGAAACATATTTCTGACGTCCACCTTGCCACAAAGCTAGAAAGTATCTCAGAAAAAATGAAATACGTTTACAATTCACTCTAATGATGAATTAGAGCGCAGCTCTTGAGGAGGAGGAGGTAGGGTACGGAGAGGAGGGTGTCCCCTCTTCCTCCTCCCTACCCTCTCCCCCTCCTTCTCCCTTCCCCTCCTCCTCCTTCCTCATGTGACGTCACTCGTGACCTTCGTCGAGGCCTTCGCTCGTGTCCTTCGTCAAGGCCTTCACAAGTGACGTTTGTGACGTCACACGTGACGTTACGTGTGATGCCATACGGGAAACATCCCATAATACAACGCGGTTACGCCGACAGCGACGCCAATCAAGCCGGAAACGGTGACTTAAGAGCTGCGCTCTAGAAGTATATTACGCCTAGCGCCTTCAGCTAGTTTCCTGACAGATAAAATAAAAGTAACAGCACGCTCTCGACCTTCCACCCAGTGTTGTGCCTGTTACTCGGAAAAAAGTAACGAAATAGCGTTACTCGTTAGTTTGTTAAAAATTAACGCGTTATTGAGCTACGTTACTTTTTTTACAAACGTAACGATATACCGTTACCGTTACTTTTCAAAAATAACGACCCGTTACTTTTACGTTACTTTTGTGTTCAAGTACATATGTTTGGCAGAGATGTGTTCGCTTACAAACATGCCTTCGGTCTCGTGAACGAGAAACTTTCACGAGACCATTGGAAAGAATCAATCAGGTTTTATAAACTACAGCAAACGAACGAGGACTGCTGGAACACAACAGCCAACCAACACCTCATCTTTACGCCGGTTTAGTAACAGTCCGGTTCATACTGTTACTGGAGACTGATTTACTTCACTATGTGGAACAGGACACCGGTTACAGCACACTGGTTATAATCCTTGCTGCCTCTACAGTCAGTAACTTCTTAATTTTTCTGCAAAAAAAAAGGTTTGTGTTTGTAAGTTCTTTTTCATGTTTAAAACTTTTTACTGTTTTTATTGAAGTAAAGACTAATCAGTGAAAGATTCTTCTGTACAAAAGTGGGTCAGGAACTTTAAGCTGGCGAGGGGGAGAGCGAAAGTAAAAAAAATTTCCACAAAGGTTTTTTTCTTTTTCTCTTTAACTAGAGAAACGAGCAAATCGCTTCTGCCGCTAAGTTGTCCAGTGTAGAGGGAAGAGGAGGGAGGGAGGGGGCGCTATGTCAGTCGTTCAGTTCAGCCGTGTGGGTGGTGACACTATGAAAAAGAAAAACAGGGAGGATGAGATAGATTAGCTGAGCAGCATGAGGGTTTGTTTCACCTTCGAGAAGCAGAAATGTCGCCTTTTACCGGATGTCTCTTTTAATCGTGAAAGGTTTTTTTTTAAGTTTATTGTGACGGATGTTTGTTCCGTGCAGCGATAAGCTTGTGCAGGATTTTGAGATGGATGGGTGAATAGATGGACTGATAAGTAGAAAACCCACCGTTTTAGGAAATCGAAGTTTCAGAAGTCTTTAGCAGCAAGGTACGGCATTGCCTGGGCATTGCGTGTCGAGCGCTAGTAGTTGCCCCTCGAGCAGAGAAGCTAGATCCTCCATTGAGCTTAGTGACCTAAATTTAGTTCCCCTAACGTCTCCAGTTTTATGCACTAAGATTGCTATTATAAACGTTAGATCAGGCGTCATGACCTTTTCCCAAATACCTAATGTATTTCGTCAGTTTTGGTCATAAGTAATGAGTAACGACGAACGTAATTTGATGGCCGATACCACAAAAAAAGTAACGGAAATACTTTACTTCGTTAGTCATTCAGGATACCAACGAGTACTGTTACTGCGTTAGCGAAAAATGTAACGCGTTACCAGTAACGTCGTTACTAGTAACGCGTTACCTCCAACACTGCTTCCACTACAGGTTGGACGCTCACCTTTGTAGTTAAAATGTGCGAAAATAGGTAACGGCTCGCTAATTAGGAAGGCTAATTATTTTATTAAAAAAGTAGTTTTACATAAAGTTAAACAAGCAAATCCGACACTTAATGTGACTGATTATCTACGTGTCAGAAGGCCATCACGTAATAAATGAACGTGACAAAATGTATAGTTCTTCTCATGAGAACTTCTTTTTGCCTTTGCTTTGGTGTTTGGTATGTCGGTCTACTGAATGTCTTCGTTCCTTCACAGTTCATTTTTAAAAACAACGCTAACTTTTCTGGGAAAGCAGACAGCTGCTCTTTGACTAAAGTAGACCTTGCATCCTGCTTAAGGCATCATTTTTCTATTTGCAGACATTGTTAAGAGAATTGTCGACTTCCTTGCACAAATGTCGAACTCTTCGAACTCTGGCAACGAAGCTAATGTCAGCTTACTTTCTGTTACGTGAGTAACAAAAAGTTATCCCTGACAACCTTTTGTTGGTCACGCAACCTTAAGTACTGAGCGGTGTGCTAGAACGACATAATTTTGTTCACAACAACTTCAGAATGGATTACCACACTGACGACCAGTTGTCTTGAAAGGTGAAGTTTCCTCAATATAAAGCATCTGTCAGATGATGAACGACTGCATGCATCGTGAGGGTCTTCTCCAAAACCAAATGTTTTCAGCGGTATTCGCCCGAGCTCAACCAATCTTTAAATCAGGCGACAAATCAAATCCATTCAACTACAGACCTGCTTGCACACCAGTGCACCCTGTAAGCTCATGGAACATGTTTTTTTTTTTTTTTATATCATCTGATACTTGGATAAATACAATTTTTCCCCAACCAGCGCGTTTTAGAAACCGTCACTCATGTACCAGTCAACCATCTGAGTTTGTAACGGATCTTCATTTTAATAGTAATTCCTCAATACAAACAGACGTTATATTTATAGAATTTGCCAAAGCATTCAATACCGTCCTCACTAACGACTACTCCTAAAGCTTTCTCTTCTCAGATTAAACCTTTAGTCATAGAATGGATAGCCTCGTTTCTACCAAGCAGAAAACAATCAGTCTCAATGAATAGTTCTTACCTAACTTAGTCGCGGTAACTTTAGGTGTCCCCCAAGGCAGCCTTCTCGGCCTTCTTTTTCTCATTTATATTAACGATCTTCCTCTTCGATTAACTCAGCTATTCGACTTGTTCTGCAGATAACTGTGTTATTTACAGGAAAATTGTAGAACCGAAAGGGCATTACAGCCTTCAATATGACCTCGACGATATAGACCGACACGCGGAGCGACTCTGTTTACCAACACGCCGCAAGGCCGCGCATGCGCGGTAGCTATGTGGGCAAGAGCAGCCCGGCTCTCCGCGTTTTCCCCATTGCGTTCTCCCCATTGCGTTGTCGTTGTAGGGACGCTTGTATCTTCAATTTGTGCGTCGTATTTCCTGAGAACGTATGTCATATCCTATGCCCGACTATTTGAGCTTGCTGCCCGAGCCTGAACGGCAGCGGTATCGAAACAAACTGTGCCGTGACCGCGTTGCCTTCGACGATCCGTATGCCGTAAACAAGGTCTGCTGGACTTCCGACGTAAAGTTGCTGCCACCGAAGTCGACGGCTCATGTCGTCGTTTATTTAGTTTTTCGCCAAGCCAGTTCACGGCCGACACGGTGCAGGCGTACAGGTCTCTCGAGGCCTACGATTACTCGAGTCGGTTTCCACACTGCCGGCGGATCAGCAGTCTGTGGGTCTGCGGAAGTGTGTGTATTCATTAATTGATTAAATACACACAGCGTCTTCAAGTCAAGGTATGATATTTTTCCTACCCTCATGACCACAAGGTGACAAGCAGTAGCGCTTTGTCCTTTCTGCAGTCTTGGCGGTAACACGTTACAAGTAACGGCGTTGCCGGTAACGCGTTACTTTTTCAATAACGTAGTAACCTACTCGTTACGTTTTCGACACAGTAACGGGTAACGTACTTACGTTACTACCTCAAATAACGTAGTTACGTTACTCGTTACTCCTTCCCAAGTCTTAAGAAATTACACTTCAATATTTTCCGTGTTTTAGCCAGGTTTTTCTTGGCGTTTTTTTTTTCGTGAGTATGTAGGTGAAACCGTAAAACGTGATAAAGTAATTATGTTCAGTTTCTGCACGAACATAATGTTTCTTGATATATGACATGTATCGTCAAAACCGTAAAATGTGCTAAATCTTAATTTAAAAAAAGTAACGCAGAAGTAACGTGCGTTACTTTTTATCGGTAGCGGTAACGGTTCCTTTATTTTTAGGCAACGTAGCTCGGTAACGCATTACTTTTATTTGCAAGTAACGAGTAACGTACTTCGTTACTTTCTCCGGTAACGCCTATAACACTGCCGTTCTGTCGCCGATCCTTCTGCTGGGCAGCACGGGCGTAGCGAGCCTCCGACGAGCGCTTGGCCGATGCTTGTGCGCGAACACATCTGGGAACAAATTCCGGTGGTCTTGATCTGGCAACGCTTTCCCTGCGCATAAGCAAGCCTCGGGACGGAGATTGAAATGGAAGCCGCACTTGCCTTCAAGAAAGTGTTTGCCGCACAAACGGTCGTTCGCGCGAGGCGACGATTCTTTTCGATCCACGGATATTATCCACCTTTTATGCCTTTCAGAGTCTGCTGGGAACTTGTGGAAACTCACTCCGCTACTTTTCTTGTACATTTCGGTGCAATTAACGGCAACACAGCCTCGCGGCATGCTGAAATGCTATGACGCCCATGCGAAACGTGCGCGCTTTTGCCCACACCCTGCCACACCCCCGGCTCCGGCGCGATCGCAGCGCCGCCGCAGCTCCGTGACGTCAAGCCCGCGTGTCGGTGTATAACCTCATAGTGCTAAAATTGGCGGACGACCATTAACCCCAACAAATATAAACAAATGACGTTACTAGGAACTCGAACCAAATCCTTCATCCAATATTCATTACTAATGCACAAACTAGAATATGTTTCATATACGAATATTTGGGTGATCATATTTCTGAAATGTTGTCATGGAATCAACATATCGACAGCTTAATCTCCAGCTCATTAAAATGACTAGGTTTCTTCAGACGTAACCTACATTTGGCCCCCATATCAATACGATTGCTAGCGTATGAAACAATATTTCTTCCTAAACTAGAATTCGCAAGTATAATATCGCATTTACATGAAAAATTACATATCTTCTAAATTAAAATATGTTCCAAATGAAGCAGCCCGATTCGTGTCAAACGATTTTTCGCCCCTAACCAGTGTCTCAGCTTTGAAAACAAATCCGGGTCTCACTTCATTATCCACAAAAACAAAATTAATCAAATATGCTTCTTTTTTTTTTCATAACGTAATTCATACTTCAAAACACCTATTGCCATTCCACACAATATATATTGCTCCTCGAACCGATAATTCGTGTAAGGTACAGCAATTCCAGTCACACAGAAATTCCTCTCTGTTTTCCCCCTCGTATTGTCCATTATACAGAATGGAATAACTAGCCAAGTGAGATAGTTTCTAAAACAAACAACGTTGAATTTAAAGAAATGTGCGAGCGTCTAGGGTATGATTAGTACAAATTTGAACGTTATAATTGTAAAATGTGTCGGGCTTATTGAGCTTATAATATTTTGTAGTGCCTGTGATTAGAAACTTTGTGTAGTCATGTTGATGTGTTGACCCCCCCCCCCTTCCTCATGTAATGAGTCCCCGAAAGACACCCTTGGGGGTAAATAAATTAAATTAAAATAATGTTTCCACAGTGAGAGAGGCGAAGTATCCAGCTACGTAGGTGAGAGTAGGAATCTTGGACGACAGCGCTACTAAATCAAAGTCGGTGATGTCAAATGCAAAAGCTTAGAACACAAAGCAAAATACTCTGCGCAGGTGACTCGCACGCTAAAACGAACAAAATGTTTCAAAACACTTTGGAAGGGGTAGCTCGTTCTAAAAAAGAACTACTATACCTCCTTGAGAATGCAAAAAACAGCGGAGTTGTGTTACTATATCGTCCTTCAGGCGCACATTGACAATTCGGAAGTACAATAGAGTGCAAGGATAAAACAGAGATCTGCCAAACCAACATACCTTCTGAAGAGTACACAACTTGGGCTACTTTCTTCGGAATTGCCTTAATTCATTGAATACGCCGTTGCTCGTCGGCTTCGAAGGATAATATGTGAACCTTCGATTCTCCGGCATAATTTTTCCGACACCACGGCACAGAACACATCTAAATCATTGATCGTTACATTCGCACGCACGAAAACACTAGAGATTCTGGTCGCCGACGGATGCAGTGAATACTCAGGCGTCTTGTCTCCACATTTCCAAAGGCTTTATACGTTGCCCGATTGCGCACGCGCCTAATGTCTGGCTTTGGATCGCTGGCGAGCCGGGTCCAGTCCGATAAAGTTGCGTCGTCACGTCACGTTATCTTCTTTTTATCTATTAGATTTAGTCGGTACAACCTATAAAATAATTCCATCTTTGACGCTCAAACCGAACGCAACGGAAATGACGAAGCATTAAAGAAGAAAACAAAAAAAGTGTTTCCCCTGGCCATCTTGACGTCATCATCGTAGTCGCAGATGCTCGGCGGTGAAAACTCCCCGCTGGCTTTCCTCGCTTGGCCTAGGAGCAGTGACGTAGCTGCCGTAACAAAACAAAAAAGCGTGCAGACTTAGTTTCTAGAAGGTGTTGTTGTTAACCGGCCAAATGTTTCAATCAGTGTTGTACGGAACGGCGTTCCTGGAACGCGTTCCTTTTAGGAGGAACGAAGGAACGCCGCCGTTCCATTTGGCATCGGTGGAGCTGGAACGGGAACTCGTTACATTTTTACTGAAACGGAAGAAGGAAGGGCGTTCCTTTTTTCGTCCAGTGAAGTCATTTGTATTTTACTTCTGGGAGGGAAATTCTAAAGTATAAAAACAATGCCTTTTGGAAGAGCAGGATCTCGGTAACTTTTGGTTACTTGTTGCATGGTTTATTCTGTGTTGTCCTCACTTGGTAACAGTCGGGTGAAGGAGATCTAGTGGCCATTTGTATATTTTTTCAGTACCTGAGCCTGCGGTATAAAAACCAAAACTTTTAGTCGAAGGAAAAAAATGAGACGTTTACAACATCCTGTAACACCGAATTAGAGCGCAGCTCTTGAGGAGGAGTAGGAAGGGTACTGAGGGGAGGTAAACTCCTCCTCCTCCTCCTCATCCTGCCTGCTACTCCTCCTCCTCCTCTTCCTCCTCCTCGTCGTCCTCCTCCCTTCATCCCTCAAGCTGCTCTCCTCCTCCTCCCTCTTCCCTCCTCCTCCTCCTCTTCTCTCTTCCCCTCCTCCTCCTCCTTCCTCCTCCCTTCCTTCCTCCTCCCTCCCTCTCCTCCCTCCTCCTCTCCTCCTCCGTGACGTCAACGAGGACGTCACGAGGAACTCAGCGCGTGCATTATGAGACATTTCCATAATGCACCTGCACGGTTACTTGCTACGGCGACGGCGAAGCAGCTCGCCGGAAACGGGCGCCTAAGAGCTGCGCCCTAAAACACAGAAAGAGGGACGTCTCAAGCTCAGCTATTTTTCTTTGCTTCCACGAATCCTCATACATCCAGAAATATAAGGCCGACTACAAGCCATCACTGAACTTCCACAAAGAGACATACAGTTACAACAAAAGTACAGGTTACCTGACATCGAACGCATCCTTGTATCCCGAATATTGGTCACTTAAAATATACACAAAAATTAATTTTTGTTTCTTCTTCCCTCGTCCTCCACCTTCAAACTGAACAACGAATCCAACCTTGACGAAGGACTTGTAGTTTTCAAGACTGACCTTCCAAAAGCCCTACCCTCTTCTTCACTTGCTCGTCTTGCAGACAGCAACATCGAGAAGCAACAGTTGTTAAGTTCGAACAAGGGTCTTTATTAGATTGAAACGTGTGAGGTTGTTGTAAAACGCTCGTGCAATGTGGAGTAACAGTACATTTGGCTCGTCTGAATCGCCCACCACAAAATGATGGTTGAAAGCTGAGATTTTTAAAGGTAAATATATCAACAAATGAAACCCTGTTTCCGCTTGTCTTCTTCTCCTGGTGCCCTTCCATCACTGCATTCAAATTCGTATGTTGCCATTTGATGGGACAGATAAAAAAAAGAAAACTTTGCTTGATCTAACTAAATATGGTAATCAGCAAAATACAAATGTAACGTAAATGTAACGATCCGTTCCATTTTTTAACTGTAACGGGAACGAGTTCCTTTTCCACATATGGAACTTGTAACGGGAACGCGTTCCAAAAATCACAAGGAACGAGGAACGAGCTTTCGTTCCTTTTTTTGAGGAACGTGCACACCACTGGTTTTAATCACGTGCGAAGAACACGTCCTGAAATTTCGTTTTATAAATCTGTGCGCTGGCGTTTGTGTTGCAACTAGCTGTTGGCCCCGTTCGAACTTAAAGGCCGACGTACACTTCATGTTTTCCACTTTTGACCACCTCCTCCTATCCTATAGGATAGGAGGAGGTGGTCAAAAGGGGTGTATCTCGAAATAACCCATTCCGATTTGTACCCTTCTCGTTTGAACCCATTCGCGAAACGCCCTTCGCGTTTTAACCTGTCGCGTTTCAACCCTTTCTCATTTATACCCGTCTCATTTGAACCCATTCTGATTTGCACCCTTCTCGTTTGAACCCATTCGCAAAACACCCTTCGCGTTTTAACCTTTCGCGTTTCGACCCTTTCTCATTTGAACCCGTTCTCATTTGAACACCGTATTCGAACAACGTGCTTTGAACAAAGGGCAGTGAGGTACAGAAAGAAGGAAGAACAGTTGAAGATGAAGGCTGAAGATGAAGGAAGGTGGCTGCAAAGTGGCACCATATCGTGCATAGTTTGTGAAACAATTTTCCTTATGCCTGCGTGCCCCCCCCCCCCCCGAGTCTCTTGCGTAGCTACCTGGGCACATGGTGACGTGGTGACGTTGTTTCAAAAGTGCTAGCGCTGTTTCGGTACTTAATTTCTCCTTTGGCGCTGTCGCGATGTCGTTACTTTGTCGTCTTGTGGAGCGGATGAATGATTGTGCTCGTCATGTGTTATGGCTTGTAAGTATCGCAGAAAGATTCCGAGATCGCGACGTTGGTATAATTCGGCGTTCGGTGGTCACGTCAAGAATGCGAGTGATTAGAGAGTTTTAGTAATACGTATACCAGCAAACGCAAAGCCCCCTACGTTAGCGTTAACGCTGCGTCCTCCACACTGCGCATGAGCCATACGTACGTACTGCGGCGAGCTATGCGTACGTACGCTTGCTATCGCTTTTTGCGAGCGTACGTAGCGGTCCCCTGCGTATACACTCTCGTTGCTCTCGTCGCGCACGGGAAAGCGCGAGACTACTCCAGTTTGGAAAATGGCGGTGGTGAGGCAAACCAGTGAAAGTGCTACGCGCGCTGTACGGGTTCGCTTCACCAGTGAAGATGACCTCAACCTTGTGGAAGAAAGAGAAAGAAGAGAAAAAGGGCGAGGCTCGTGGCGGGCGAGGACACGCGGAGTTCGGAGCTGGAGACAGACAAAGGAGCCGGTGCCGAGCAAGGCCTCCAAATGAAGACCCGGACCACTATACTTCGTTTCAGCTTCCGGTCCAGACGCAGCCAAAGCTACAAGCGCGAGCTCCGGGCTTTCAGCATCCCTGCCAAGCACGCGCGCTCGTGCAGTGCAAGCACTGTTCTGGGCCACATGCTCGCGCTTGTAGCATCGGCTGCGTCTGGACCGAAGCTGAAACAAAGTATAGACAGCCTTGGCCCTCCTCTTCATCGGACTCTGAACTTAAGTACAGATAAAACCTTTCCCCAATGGTAGCGCTTCCCCGTGTGACTTCCTCGGAGCGAGTGGAACTCGGCCTGATTGGGCGGTACTGACAGGCGACCCACAACCTCCTCAAAGAAATCAATGCGACGAACCCTTTCGAGTGCCCACAAAGATGGCTGTCGGTAACCAAGAACGCTGGCGACGCCGTCGAACCCAAAAAGGTGTTTTTTCTGCGGTCGGTACGCGAGCGGTGAGACGTATTGCTTCCATACTTCCAAGCAAACGACGAGGCCAACATAAGATTGTAGGGATCCCCCAACACACTGGAGCGAACCATAAATCAAACTACTAATCGCACAGCCCAAAAAAAAAAAGACAAAACACTTTTACAACACGCAACTGGAAAGAGATTCACGCACTTGTAGCAAAACGAGGAGGTTCGCGGTGTTAAATTGGCTTGACCGTGTACCAGTGTTGTACGGAACGGCGTTCCAAGGAACGGCGTTCCTGGAACGCGTTCCTTTTAGGAGGAACGAAGGAACGCCGCCGTTCCATTTTGCATTGGTGGAACTGGAACGGGAACTCGTTACATTTTTACGGGAACGGAAGAAGGAACGGCGTTCCTTTTTCTTCGTGCAGTGGGGTCATTTTTATTTTATTTTTAAAAGGGGAAATCTAAAAAAAGTATTAAAACAATATCTTTACGAAGAGCAGGATCTCGTAAAGTTTTTTGTTACTTAGGGTTTATTTTTGTGGGGTCCTCGCTTGGTAACAGTAGGGTGCAGGAGAGCTAGTGAGCATTGATTCTCTTTTCAGTGCCCGAGACTGCGGTACAGAAATCCAAACATTTAGTCGAAGGAAAAGACAGAAAAAGGGACGTCTCAAACTCAGCTACTTTCTTTGCTTCCACGAATCCTCATACACCCAGAAATCTCAGGCCGACTGCAGTCATCACTGAGCTTCTACAAAGAAACCTACAGTTACTCCAAAAGATCTGGTTACAAGACATCAAACGCACCCTTGTACCCCAAGGATTGGCCAGATGCAAAAGAATTAACCTTCATTCCCTGTCCTCTCCTCCCACCTTCAATCTGGACAACGAATTCAACCTTCACGAAGAGGGATTGGTGGTTTTCAAGACTGACCTTCCAAAAGCCCTACTCTCTTCTCCACTTGCTCGTCATACGGACAGCAACATCGAGAAGCAGATGTTGTTAAGTTCGAACACGGGAGCTTGTTCGATTGAAATGTGAGAGGTTGTTGTAAAACGCTCGTACAATGTGGGGGGCAACAGTACATTTGGCTCGTCTGCATAGCCCACCACAAACATGAATTTGGCAAAACGCTGAGATTTTTAAAAGTGAATATATCAACAAATGAAACCTTGCTTTCGCTTGTTTTCTTCTCCTGGTGTCCTTCCATCAGGGCATTCAAATTCGTATGTTGCTATTTGATAAGATAGATAAAAAAACTTGGTTTGATCTAAGTAAATGTGGTAATTTGCAAAATACAAATGTAAGTTGAATATGTAACGTATATGTAACGATACGTTCCATTTTTAAACTGTAACGGGAACGAGTTCCTTTTTCGCAGATGGAACTTGTAACGGGAACGCGTTCCAAAAATCAAGAGGAACGAGGAACGAGCTTCCGTTCCTCTTTTGAGGAACGTGTACAACACTGCCGTGTACCCGCGTTGGATTGTTTGAAGCAGTTGGCAGGAGCACATCTAGATGGCGCTGCAACTCTTTACGTATGCGTTTGCCTTCCGCTATACTAAAAGTGCGCGTTCAACGCGCTCCGTAACGTTACGTCCACAGCTAGCGTGCGTTGTACGTAGCGCTGACGCAAGGGTCCTTACGCTATTCTAAAACTCTCTATTATATGCGTACTCTTTGAGATGAGCACGTCTACGCTGGGGGCTGTTGATTGTTCCAATGCTGGGGGTGTGCACGCCATAACGCGTTAAGATGCAGACAAGCGTTGTAAACTGCGGCGTTTCTTTTTTTTTTTTTTTTCGAAATGTGCAGGTGCGGATGTTGCGTGGCTTGAGGGCTTTCTTACCAGGCACAGCTTTTTTTTCTTTATTTCAGTCGTGAATCATCGGATGCAAATTATGCTCATCTGGCATGCCCTGTGGGGATATCGAATTATTTACAACCGGTGTCGGAGTGGTCCTATAGATCTACGATCATTGTATATTTGCCTAGTGTCGTCCGTCATGCCGTGGATTGGCATGACCTCTAGATGTCATTCTCCAAGATGCATTTCAAGTAGGGTTGAGAAATTGATCGATTAACCTACCGATTAATCGATTAATGATTTAATTGCGATTAATTTTTTAACCGGTTAATCGGTAAAATTTTGACGAACCTAAAAAGGCAAAAACTCAGCGCTTTCACCACGCAGACGTGGACGAGTACACCTGTATGAAGGGCAAACTTTAGGCTAAATTTTAGGCTAAAGTAAGCTGTAGGGGCGAGATTTGTAACTCCAGACAATTGCAGTAGGTTACACGTGTCCCGTCCATTTCAACGCCGTTCGAGTGTCTGTTTAGCGCAGCAGAGGCTATTGTGAACAATCAAGGGAGGTCGCTCTTACCGGAAAATATCAACGAACCTATTTTCCTCATGCAGCTGAAGTAACAACCTGTGAGCGTGAGTGTCTTTGAACTGTTCTCAACTACACATGGAGGCTGATTCGAAATCCAAATGGTATATTCCGCCGTCTGTCACAAATTCAACAAAAAAAAAAGTTTTTTTTTAATATTTTGTTTGAAAATGAACGAGGCCGATTAATCGATTAATTCATCGATTAAAGGGTGGCGATTAATCGGGTTAAACATTTTAATCGACGCCCAGCCCTCATTTCAAGGCGCAATAAAGCTTCAGGTGCCTGTACTTCATAATGTCATTGGTTCCTTTATTTCGGTTTCCCGTGAGTGTATGCTGAAATTATTGTTTTTCCTTAGCCTGATCGCGTACACGGTTAAAATGAGAGAATTCGTTTTGAGAATGGTCAAAACCAGAAAGTATGTTTTTAGCATTTGAAATGAGTAAGGTTAAAATCAGAAAAAGTTTCTTTGAGAATGGTCAAGACCGGAAGGTATGTTTTGAGAAAGTTTGAAAGGAGAAAGGTTAAAATGAGAAAAGTAGTTTTGAGAATGGTCGAAACCCGAAAGTATGTTTTGAGAACGGTTTAAGTGAGAAAGGGAGAAAAGCGAAAGTTGTTTTGCGCTGGGTTAAAATGAGAAGGTCAAAACGAGAAGGTAGAAATGCGAACGGGTTCAAATGAGAACCACCCGTGAAAAGTGGATATATATATCCTCTCCGTTTTACCTTGCTCTAACTTCGCTCCCCTCGCAGCTTAGGAGAATGGGAGCGCTAAGAGGATTATCTTCCCTGCAGAAAATCGAGGTCGTACGTCGGCCTTTAAGGTGAAACGAAGTATAGTGAATACTATGTAACGAAGTATAGGAGGTGCTGCTCTATTAACACCACCTATACTGGTGACAGTTAAGTAGTGGAAGCTCCTCCCACAGCTCTTTTCACTTTTAACTGTTAACCTCTCGCCGACTATAGTAAAGAAGGCTTGTGCCTTTTTCCTTCATACGTCATCACTAGTAGTCCCACGTAGCTCCGCCTAGATTGCGACAGCTTCACGAACAGCGCTGGAACAGCGCGGCTCGCAGCGTCTCACAGCGACTGCGACGCTAACCCGCGGCGACGACAAAACGGACGCGTCTGCCGCTTTTAGCAGTCGAGTTTCTGTCTGTTTGCCACTTGAGGATCCACACTAAAGGCTCTGTCACATTGAGGAAACAGTTGGACAACTCTGTTCATCAACACGATCGAGGGAAACGCGTTTTCGGCGACCCTGTCACATCAAGGCAACAGCATCTGTCGGAAAACTTTTTTTATCGCCCGGCACTTGTGTTTGCTGATATGTTGTCCGACAGTCAGAGAACACCGTGTCACACCGCGATGACGGCACCGCGGCCAACACAAGGAACACTCCGCCATCTTGTTTGTTTACCTTCGTTCGTGCGTGGCGCGACGGCGCTGGAAATGTGACTCTACAAAGTGCTAGTGCGTTCGAAGGGCCGGAGCTTAGCACGGAACGACATCAACGAGTGACTGTGATTATAAAACTCGACAGGTGGACTAATTTCCGACCTTTATTTTATCAAAATTTTCTTCGTTCGCTGACGAAGTAGTTACACTCCGTTCACCCCTAAGCAGGGACAGCAGCGAAAGCTACAAGCGCGAGTCTGGCCCGCGCTCCAGGCTTTGGGACGCGCATTTTTAACGCGAGCACTTGTTCTGCGGAAGAACATTTCAAAGCGGCAACCTCGTGCTATCGTGCTTTCCGCATTAGCTGCCGTCTCAGCTTAAGGGTGAACAGAGAACAGCCCTAACCGAGGAAGGCGAGATCGCTGCTATGTTCGTGAGCTATGCCACCGTATGAAGAGGTTTCTGTTTGGTTGTCTTTCGTGCAATTTCTATTTCTGGTGTAAAATTGATTCAGCGCACGCAGTACCCCAAAGTGCATTTTGAAGCGCGGTGTTGAGCTGAACTGACAGTGCTTGAAAATTGCGACACCGACACGATCGGATATCGTTAAGATCGGTGGAATAAATATTTTTCAACGTACCGCCTGCTACGGGATCGCCTCATTCCCCAAAAACGTCTTGGGATTTTTTTAACACTTCAGGTGTCTGGCAGGGGCTGTTTTCAAGTTCATAGCATCAACAATCATGATCAAAGCGGTCTTATTTATGCTTTGATTTTTTTATTTGCTCGTTCTCGTGGATGGGTTTTATTAAATTTTATCAACGTGTGAGTTAGCACGCCCTTTTATTGCACTAGCAGTAGTGTGAGCTGGCCTCTCGGCAGTTCTAATTTCAACAGCCGTCTGAACGTTCACGAACGTAGCCATTTCGACAATAGCTTTCCGTAATTACTCAGTGAAAACATTCATAAAATTATTTTAGCTGCACGCCAGCTTTAATGATTGTCAAATAGCGTTTTTCACGCCTTTATTTGAGTAAGCTCTTAAATCAACACGTTATTGATAGGGAACTCTGCCATCGAAGCTATTTGTGTTGTCGTGTTGACGGCACAAAATGCGCTCATCCACTAATTTGGGAAACACGCGTCGTCCATCAAAAGTTGCTGCTGTTTTTGTTGCCGAAAGCTGTCGTCGCCGTGTTTCCTCGATCTGACAGCCTCTTAATGATGACGTATTGCGCAGGCCTTGACTTCTAATGTGCTACTATTGCCTCTGCAGCGCACTGCGCGACGGGAATAAGCAAAGTGGGCTGCATTCTGCACCTGATTCATTATTTGACGTCATCTTCGTTTTACAAATGGTCCGCGTGTCCCCCTTTCTCCTTCCATTCCAGATGAGCATGTACGACGCCATGAAGGCCAAAGTACGCATGTCCATCACGGGGACCCAAAATGGCGACCGGAACCTGGATCACGGGGAGCGAGGAAGGGTACGCCAGGATACTCTGTAATTATGACGCCTACTCCTTTTTATTTCTCGAGACCCGCCTTGCGCGCTGCAGTGGCAGGATGCGCTTGGACAAGCGACGTTCTAGCCCACGTCCGGTCGATACCTCTTTTCTGTTTATTTCTTTTTTATTACAGCGGAGCTGTTAAGGGCTAGGTTCCCAGGATCGTGTCCCTGTATGTCGACATAAACCTACCTGGACAGCTACCGCCATCTATAAGCAACGGCGCCAAGCACACAACCAGTATGGTTTCGGCCGTCGCTCCTAGATGGCGGTAACCTTTCCAGCTATAATAGAAGAATGGATAGTTGGGCGCGTTGGTGGGAATTATTGTAGGAAACAGCGCGAAAAACGGACGACGACGAAGAAGAAGCACACAGTGTATCGAGTACAGCTCCGCTGGTCTTCCTTCTTCACGAGAGTGGAAAGGCTGAACGTTTGTTATTAATATTATTATTATTAATGTGGAATTCGACTATTCATACTGGCGGGATGAAAACGGCAGGCAATAATTCCAGATGTCCCGCTTCCAACGCGGTCTTCCTTCCTTCCATGACACTTTTTGTCATTCGAAATTCGAAAATTTAGAATGAAAAAAAGGTGATGTTCTTTTTAAAAAGATAGCTGCATTAGAAAAACAAATACGCTATACTTGACCCGCAATAATGAATATTGGAAGGGTCCCACATGCAGGTCAAATTATGGGCAGCACATGCTTCACTATTTAATTCCTAGGCTTCTAAACAGCTTTGGAGAAATAATATAGAAATCTAGAAACAATATCTCCCAAAGAGTTGCGTAGCATCTTTCTACATATTTGAACTTCATGTGTCTTGTTTCTGCTATTTCCATTTGCCAATGTATAATATTCTGTCTATGATTGTTCTTTGTTTTCATTGTACGAAAACTGTTGTTCAATGGCTGCCGATAGGTCCGAGGGGCAGTCAAGCTTCTTGTTGAAGCTTTTTTCCCCTTTTGCTCCACCAGTTTTCTTTTTAAATGGAAATGAAATGAAAATAAATAAAAGATTATTATACATCTCCGGCATTTCGGGCGGTCAGCGACAGTCCGAGATCAGAAAAACTTCTGGACAATATGGGTTAAGCGACGACGCACGAAACTGCTTTGATGCGCTTCTGGTGTACCACACTTGATTGGATCCTTTGACAAAAATAAAAAATTTCCGGGCATTGAGCCCAATATTCACTAGCTCCCATAAAGCAAAATAGTACTAGTCAGTTTTTTTTTGTTTTTTTGCGTGTGTTTTTGAGGAGAAGAGGAATGCTATTTAATGCAGTGGTTTAACTTCACTGAGGTAAAAGCTGCCAAGAACCGAAAATCCCTAAAAAGATAAAGCGCGAGAACAAAAAAAAAACGTAGAACGAAGTTTTTGGAAAGTATTACGGAGCTTTTCTTTTATAATTATATTTTTTAAACTTTACATTATATGTTAGTTTTGAAGGTACGTATAAGTTTAAAATTATACCTCCGGGACCACAAAAAGTGTCGTTGTCTTTTATTTTTTTGTGCTGGTCGAAAAATTACTCTCGACGCCGTAAGTCGTATTTTGGCGTCGTCCCGTACTGTTATACTAGTAATAATAGTAATAATTTTATTCACGAAACAAGTGAAACAAACGCAACGATAAAAAGGAAGTGTGACAAAATGTCACTGAGCTTCCACATCTCACAAGGCGTGTGTAGTGCCATCACATAGCAAGCGCGAGTATAGCTCTACAAATTGTTTAATTTTTTTCTGCGCGCAAGAACTTAGGCAAAACAAAAAAGCTTCTAACATCCCAAGTTGGCGCCTCCCACAATATTTTAGGTTAACCGTCAAGAAGTGAGCGTAGTGCCTCTGTACTATATAGTCTGTTATACAACGTAATGTCTGTATAAGAAAATCTACCTCCTGTGACAGCTTTTTACTTTAATGCCACTTCGTCGCCCACGTATATAGACACACGATACGGGAGGCAGTGAGTACGTGCTGGGGGCAGCTTCTCCTAAATTTTTTTAATGTTTTACCAGAGTATAAAGGCCCGTTCGCACACACCACGCGGTGCCTTCACAGCGCCATTAATCAACCCTGGAAATAGCGGTGACCTCGCCGATGCAGAGTTGGGTTTGTGGTGAGTAAGAGACACAGCGCCAACGCGGCGCTGTATCAGTGCTCATATAGTTCGGATGAAGCAGACTTGCACGGTACTCCCCACAAGTGACCAAATTACTTGTAATCGATTATTTTTGAAGTAATTTTGTAATAATTGTATTACGTTCATAAGGAAGCGATCCCAAGAATAACCTGATTACTTTTGGAAGTGCTAAAGTCACTTGTAACGGTTACTAATTTTTCCCTCCCCTTTCTAACGGCGGCCTTTGATTCTACAAGATCCCTACCAAGAAATCCTCAAACGAAGTTTCCGAGAGAATGACGGTTTATCAAAACTTGCAAATTCCGAGAGAAGGACGGTTTATCAAAACTTGCAAATTAAGAAGATGAGTAGCTTATAATTCCGTGATTTTATTCCAATCATGGGCAGTACAAAAGACCAGTTTTTAAACCGCCAGAAAAATCTATCGTTTTGAAAATCTGACGAATGCTCGCGTTATTAGCGTCAAAGAAGCTCGTGTGATATGCAAGTCCTCATTAACATACCGTGTCATGAACAAAATCCGTCACGCCTCGTCGAACGTCCTAAATGAAAAAAAGGAAAGCGGGGTATATTCCGAATTAGTAGATTGTCCGCATCGCGTAATATTTCAATCTTTAGATATGATTAGTTCGGAAGCATAGAGTAGCTCAAAGCCAACGCTGCGTTGTGTGTGCGTCTAATCAAGAAAAGACGAGGTCACATCCAACGGAACGCTGATAGAACGCTGATAGTACACGGAGAGCAAGTCTCCGTGCTTCTTGCGTAGGGGCTGCGGTGATGTCAGAACGACGCAGAGTTCTGATTGGCTCTGCTTGGAAGGATAGTGGGTAGACCTCAATGCTAGATGCCTTGAAGATCTACCCACTATTTTGTTTTTCAATCAGCCAATAAGAGCTCGGCGTTCTGACTTTATCGCAACCCGTGTGTACGAGTATAGCAGACGAACTTGCGCTCCACAGACCCGTGTAGCTCTCAAGTCTCGAGAAGCGCCCCTGGCGAGCAAAATTCGGAAATTCGTAGGTCGCGTCTCCGTCGTGCGTTTCGTTGCGTCCTGTCAAACGCTCTGTTAGAGCCTGTGGGTAGACGCTGAGGGACGCTGACAGACGCTTGTTTACGCCCATGGATCGTACCTGATGGAACGCTACGAGGCCGCTTCACGTCAGCAGTAAATGGCCGCGTCTGGCAGACGCTAGCGGAGGTGTGGTGCCTGGAACGCGTCCCCGAAACTAATGTGTTTACCGCGTCCAAAAAAAAAAAAGTGGTCCCTCAATTTACCTTTGATGACGTCATAGAAGTGTCATCCGACAGCAGGACCATTCGTCTTTTTGTGACGTCATTTCTTGCCCCTTCGGGAACACTTTTAATGTGTGGGAAACTTTGCACGCTAAGCACACCATGTTAGGCTAGATGGCGCAAGCTGCTCCCCGTTGCAAAGGGTATAGCCATTACCATCCCTCCATCCATCCATCCGGTCAGAGACGCGCACCGGACAGCACATACGGATGTACTTCCTTTGTGGTCGCGTTTCGTGGACGGCTACAGCGCCCCCTGACCGAAAGAAACAGGTCAGCGCTGTGTCTCTGCCGCTGAGTTCGTCGCTGCTGTGTATACGGGCTCGAACTGATTAAATGAGTGCGACTGCAAGCGGATCAATCGGCGTGTTCTATAGATAAAAGAAAAACGTTATTCCTTGACTTTATTTTTGTTTTCTTTTGGGGTTCCCGTTGCAGCTCTATAATCCGCCGTCTCACATGATGCCCCCGGACGGCTTCGGAGAGATTCCCGGCGTCAACACGCATACCCAAGTCTAGCTGCGGGAGGGGGATCAAGGATCGCCGACGACGACGACTCAAGAGGCGAGACCAATCCGCTCCCCGAATCGATGCGTCTAGACTCGGGGGCGGACAGGAGGAGACGCCGAGTTGGTCTAACTGGAACAATGTCGTCCCCGCAGCTCGGAAACAAAGAACAAAAGAAAAAACAAAACTTTATATCGAATGCCCTCCCCTATCTTGCGCCGAAAAATCTGACATCGCCGCCGTGTTCCGCGCCCGCGAGGGCGGACAGAAACTGCGGACAGTGAGGTGTCCGCTGCCACGACGAAACTTTGTACGCTGTTGTTTTGCTTTGTTTGCTTTGCTTGTTTGTTTCGTTTGCTCCCTCAGAGTGTTTGTTTTTCAACTTTAGTGGCACATAAATAGTCGCATGTGTCCAGAGGGCTACTACGAAGGCTGGTTCACACACTTGCGACTGCTTATGACCGACTGCCTTACAACCTCTAATGACATCTTGCGACGAGGGTGTACACTGGCTCCATCTATCGGGTAACCGTGGAACACTCGCAATTTCCGCATACGGTATTTCCTACTTATTTCGCGCACCGTGCCTTTTTCTTTATTTTTTCTTAGCTTGAAAAACGTTTGACGATGTTGTTAACGACCATTTTTTCATAGATAGTGTGCACATTTGATCTCGCAGATATACTCCAAAATAAACACGTCGCCCTAGATCGAATGCAGTTCCAGGGCCACCTCATAGGTGGAGCCAGCGTTCCAGCGTCTTCTTTCCTCGTAAGAAATCCTAAAAATCTCGGTCGTAAGCAAACGCAAGTGTGCGAACCTGCCTTTAAACTATACTGTGTTCGCAAGTCCGCATTAAACAGCTCCACAGCCTGACAATGAAATGTGTTCCAGTAGGGTGGTTGGCATCGCGAATCAACTATTGCCACCGACAGGATAAGAACTATCGGGCGGACCTTCACCTGTTCCGCCTCCAGCGCGAGGATCATACCTTCGGTAACCATATCCTCCTCTGTACTCACAAAGCTTGGCAGTTCGACGACGGAGCCATGAAGTGCCCGGTCGCAGATTTGGAGCGCGAAGATCTGGCAGCACAGGTATCAAAGATCCATTTCTCGGGGAACTTGGACGTCAGCGCACAGCTTTGGCAGCGGCGAGGACCCGAAACACACTTGTTCGCTCGGGAGAAGTGTATTTCGGCGCCTCGCCGCAGCGGGACGCCAGTCACGTGGCTCTCCTCTCATCCGTTGTCTGCCGCTCCATCTTTTTCCATTTCGGCGGCCGCTTCTCGTGGCGATCTGCCAGGCTTTGTCAGTGTGTAGGAGGCTATGCGGTGACGCGTTCCGTGTCGGCAGAGGGAAACGCGCACACGCCATAGGTCGAAAACTTGAAAGAAGAGCTGCCCTGTCGGCTCTTATCTTGTCAGTGACTAGGATCCCTTTGTCCCAAGAGAGCGTGGCCTGAACCTGGGCAGGCTGAAACAGCAGAAGCTGGAGTCTCCGACAAAATTAGATGGAACCGACCAACGTGTCCGCCGTGTTCGGATGCCTTTTTGCGCGTGTATGCACCGAGGCTGTATGGTTCTTTTTGCCTGGCAGTACCCAGTGTTGCACGGACTTATTACTTTTACGAGGGAACAACAAAAAACATAAAAAACTGTGTTTTTTTATTGTTTATTTATAATTTTACCCGAATTTAGTAGGCATTTAGGCTTTTCATGAACGGCTATTTCAGCGTCCGACTTCAAGGGATGGGCAACTGCACGAGAGATAGCCGAAAACAATGAACTGGAATCAAATATGATCGTGACGACTCGACACGTGTTTTGAATATTTTTCACTCGCTCGCTTTATTTTATTTTACGGATTATTCGGCACAGTATTTCATTAAAATGGGCACATGTCACGTTACTGTAAAGAAACGTCGCAATCTTATAAACGTCACGTGCATGCGTTCCTTTCGAACCGTTGGAACTTGTAACGGAAGCTCGTTCCAAGATTGAAAAGGGAACGGGAAAGAGCTTTCTTTCCTGTTTTGGAGGAACGTGTTCGAGCACTGCTAGTAAAACCTGATGGCGATGAATGGGAGCTCTGTCCAACCGAAAGATTCATTTTATGCCGAAAATACAGCATTCGGGTAAGCACAAGGCGTGTGTTCAGCCGCTGACGTGCGCGACGAAATAAGTTCTTAGTCTCCAAAACTGTCAAAAGTTGTACGAAGCTGAGCAGTCAACCTCCAAATTAACAAACAAAATGTGGTTGAAGATGAACAGTCCTTTGTCTTGCACTCTAGCGTGGAAGGCGTAATGTTTATGTTACTTCGGAATTTTAAAACGTAGATTATGTCCGCGCGCATCTTTTCTTCAGTCCCTCTCCTTAACCTATATTCGTCAACTTGAGGGGTAAAAATTGTCCGTTTCAAATCGCCATCTTTTGTTTTTTCTTTTTTTTATGAATATGCGATTGTAAGTGAGGCATAACTCACGAAATTGTTTTTGCACCTTAGTTTTGCGTCGGCTAGTTTCTACTTCAAGCATGCGCTCTGTTCGGACTAAATATGAGTTTCGCTCAATATACTGTCAATTAACAAATTACCACAAAACGTAAACGTCATTCCTTTTTTTTCTTTTGAAGTGTTTGAAGTCAGATACATTAACACTTTTAGAGTCACTGATCTTTTTTCTAAAAAAAGGAAGGCGTACAATGTGGTAACAAATTTACCCATGGAACACATAAAGTCTAAGCTATACTATAGAGAATCGTAGCTTTGCTTTGAAACGTATTAATTTAACGACCAAAGAAGTGCGCATCATATGCACCCTGCTGTAAACGACCGTAGAAAATTTTTAATTTAACGACCGTAGCAGTACAATTGAAGAACAAACACCTGAATTCCCTGAGCGCTGATTTCAAATTCAGAACTCCACTTCTTGAGACACTGCAGTCGTTGTAAATTAAGATTGTCCCGTTCGTAATGGTTGTCCTGCTAAAACTTTGAACCGTCTATTTTTTTTATGTACTGACAGTTAATGGTATCGTGTGCTAGCCCCCGTCATTTCTATCATGAAAATGCTAATTTTCGATGGTACCGGAACGTTTGTTTAGATTCACGAGTGCTTGCCTCTTTCCTGGGGCATTTTATTAAAGACAGGGACATCTTCAAGGCAGTTTGAAACGCCAGCAGTCTTGAGTGAATCTAGGAAAATACGCGTTATCATTACCAGAAATACAGCTCGCAATTGTTCTCCGAGACGGCTGAACATCTTTGTCTGCTCGCGCCATTCCGAAATCGCCTGTATGCATCAGTCGTTACGAAAATGGTTCAGGATTATAGAACAAGAAAACGTTGTTGTTGTCAATCCTCGCTTTCAGTACCATCTAGAGTTTATTGGTGAGTGCATGACTGAGTGCGCGTGCGTGAGAGCCTTGCGTGTGCTAACTTGTAACGACTGACCCCTGAAGCTGTTTGCGCCAAAATACAAATTCCAACTCCATTCAAATCGAATAAGTCCAACTATGGCGGCTTCAAATGGGAATTCTGTAAGAAAAGTGAATGAGACCCCAGTGTTGTTCACCCCCTATTTATATTTATATTTACGATGCAGCGTGCTCAAATATTACGCTCATACGTAGATATACTAATCTTTGCCACGAGCACGTGTTTGTTTGTTTTTTTTAGCTTGTTTCTAGCATAAAACCTTGCTAGGTAGCTCGACGAGCCTCTTCGAACAAAGCGGCGCCGTTAAACTGCTGTAAAAGCAAAACACGGGTGCTATGTGTACACAAAAAAAAAACATTCCTAACTTTTTTTTTTTTTCTTTGTGGTTTTTTTTCTGTTAAACTTGAGAGGTGTTTATGTAATGATTTCTGCGTGAAACCATAGACCGTCGGAAAGGAGGGAAAACACTCCGGACATGAGATTGTGGATTAATTATACTATGTCCGCGTAATCACCATTCGACCTAAGCTACAACCAGCAACACAGAGGAGAAAGGTCATAGCCTTCACAGGTAACAGGAAATTTCAAGTAAGTCCGAGTGCCAAGGAAACACGAAGTAACAAAACACGTGAGAAAACACACTGGGAATGTAGTAAAAAATATATAATTACGAATTAGTTTAGCACTAAATCTCGCCATTAATTTTCAGCTAACAACATAATGTAGTATGGTTATCGCTATCCGGATGAACATTTTAGGAACGATAGTACCTGGTGTATTTAATCGTGATTAGTTTTGAACACATCCGTGTCCACTGTGTGCTCGAGCTTTTCTCTCTTTTTTTGTGTTATTCATAGAGTGTTGTTTTAGACTTCCGTCTAATTCTTTGATAATTTTATACGTATCTTAACGTGCCAAAACTACTTATGTGATCGAGAAAACCTTCAGACAATGACTCCGGTAGTGAAGACTTTTCAGGCCATGGGAAGCGCCCATTTGACGCCCGTGCTTTCGCAGCATAGATTGAATGTCCCTGTATCTTTTTATCGTCGTTTTTACGCCGTTTTTAGGTCGTCCCCACGTCGTCTCTACGTTGTTCCGAAAGTCGCGGTGCTCCATCATGACACCCACAGATCCTCCAATGCACAGTGAAAAAAGACAGCGAGCGGCTGTTATGTACTCTGCGTAAATGTGCGCATAGATATGCGAGCCTGAAAGTGTAGTATCCTGTGCGTGTATCTTCTCCCTTGTTTTATTGAATGAAAAATGAATCTTGCTTTAAATGTGAATGAGAGTTCGAATCCTGTGAAAACCGTCTTTAGACGTAAAATGGGTGTGATCATTTCACTGATTGTCAAGCCGTTATTCATAGTAGAGACCTATTCCGTGTTACAGCAGTTATCTTTTCAATGATAGTTACGTAAGCTACATTGCGAGGGGAGTTATTATGACCAATTTTTAATGAGGTTTCGACATCTTCAAGGACTAATTTCAAATATGTGGCTTCACGCGTTTCTAACTTGAGGGCATCCGGATATAATTATGTTACAAACCACGTTCACGAAAGTGAAAACCCTCGGATGAAATCCAGATGTCCGTTCCTAATAATCAATTTCTAAAACACACAGCACCTGAAAAGACTACCCAGTACACAAAAATAAGTCCCATTGTTTGAGTGTGTTGCGTGAAAGATTTATACAGAGCTATGATGACTCAGTTGTTAACCCTGACCTTTAATTCTTCGAGCACTCCACGAGCGAATAACAAGTGTATGTTTTCCCGCCATCGTAGTTGTTACGGGAATGAAATGTTCTGTGTGTCTGTGTGTTTGTGTTTGTTTTTTACATTGATAGTGTTGTGCATATACGATCACGATGAGATCCCGTTGTACGAAACTATTACGTAACGTTGTCGTTTCCTTATACTTTTTTTTCTTCTGGTTGGTTGTTGTGGTTGTTGCTTCACATTTTAGACGATCCCTGTTTACGCCTTTGTGCTTAAATAGTGTCGGAGCATTGTCTTTTCAACGGACCACTGGCGTTTCTACCAAAAGTCCTTTTACCCTTGTGGGGTGGGCGATGATTCGGTAAGAATCTAAGAAAGCTACGTCTTGCCATTTCTTGTCTTTATATCCTCAAACATAGTAAGTACCACACTCCAGTTCACTTTAAGTCCGACCGAAACGGACGCTACAATGCCAAAAATGCACCGTCACGGCGCCTATTGTATTTGTGCGTTTTGCTACCCCCGTTTAAACTATCACGCACAATACATTCGCCATCATTACGCTTTTCTTTGTTTGTGTGTGCTTGATTGGTTAATTCGGTGATGACACACCCACAGAAAAATAAAACGAGCGCCATGACGATATTCTTTTGAAGCAGCTTGATTAGCTCCATTGATTGGTAGCGTTGCCTGCGGTCAGACTTAACGTAAGACAAAGTATAAGCCATGTTGCGCAAGAGAAGAGAAGCTTCAACTCGTCCTCGAATGTGGCGTTTCTGTGTTCCGTTAAAGTGAACCGACTCTAAAGACTTAGAAGGTCGTTGATTGGCTCCGTCATAGGGCTGGCATCGTTTCGCCAGCCAATCACGTGCCACTGTGACGTCGCAGGACCTGTAAATATCAGGGTTGTTCTCGATCTGTGTAAACTCGAGACAGACCGCGGACCAATCTCGCCAAGGAACTGTGATGACCTTCGTTCTCCCGGCTATGAAATGTGCATACAATTTTTTTTCTCCCGCCTCCCCCGCGACGTATCATTTACCCACCTTCTCATCGGAGGCGTTGAGTCGAAAAACGTTTGCGACGTTGAATAAACTCTTTTTCTACAAACTGTCGAATTTCTTCTTTGTCACCGCAGAGCGTCTGATCAGCCAACTTACCACGCTGAACTAAACATGGCGCGAGAAATCGCGAGGACAGGGAAAAGGACATCGACATCACGAGAGCCGACTGTGCGGAGCGCAAGTTATAACGTCTGCTTACTTGCAGCAGAGGGCTTGTCGCGACGTCCAGAACTGCCGAGCGTCTGATTGGCTCTGTTTGCAAGCGATAGGGGTATAGGCTTCGATGCTGTAGCTGCCTCGAGGTCTGCCCACTATCCTTCCAATCGGGGCCAATCAGAGCCTCGGCATTCTCACGTCACCGCAAACCTCTGTGCTATCCTCTAGCAAAAAGCAGACGAACTTGAGCTCCGCATATGTATAGTCAATGACAACTTGAGAAACGCAGGGCTTGGCTTCTGTTAACTCTTCCAGCTTTGTGATTGGTTCTTCGGCGCTTTTTTCATCGGCCAATGCCGCAGTCTGATTGGCTGTGGGGAGATAATGAGACGCTTGGGTGTAGCCACGCCCCAGTGACTATACTAACTGACGTTTAATGGCAATCACCTGTCAGTCCGCGCTCATCCTGTCTTTTCCTTTTATACTTGTCCTTGTTCCTTTGCGAACTTTATATTTCAACATGCGTATACAATTTATACTCATCAGTTTATATTGATTCAAGGCACTATTCTGTGCAGGAATCTTCAATTTGCTGCTGATATAAGCGGTTCCTCGGGTGTGTGCTAGGCAACGATTAACCTGAGACTTGGAAACAGAAAGGACGTATACAATAAAGTCGTCCCGGCGTTGTATATATCGTCGAGGAGACCCGTTACAACCAAGTCAACGGGAATCGAAAATCACTTCGCTATATCCGCTCTTTCGATATAACCGACTTCGGTTATAACGAAATGCAAGAGGGAATGGGAAATCGTGATCGCTTCGCTGTAGCCGCAATTTCGTTATAACCGGTCTCAACAGTACGTCAATTTTGTTTCTGTGTCACCGGCTTATTATGTTGCCCTATAGTATTCACCAGCTCACCTACGCCCACAACCTTCATCGAGTGTGCGGTTCACTACGTAAGTGCGAAAGGTAGTACATACGGCTAGCAGTCACTCAATCTAGAAATAAAGTATACGCCATAGAGTGCGCTCTTTCACCGCAACGTCTCAGATTGACTCGCCGTATCATAAATATGGGGAAACGAGCCGCACGTTCGGCCAATCAGGGCTGTTCGTGGAGGAAAATGGCGACCGAATCTGTAAACGTCCGCGGCTTGGCGGGGTAGAGGCGGAACGGGGAACAAACGGGGATCGAATGCACACCGCTGCGGTCGCGAATAGTAGCGGCCGTTAAAATCGAAAGGCTGAAACGTTTATTGCACACATCCCCAACTTTCCTGGACATCAAAAACGCCTCGGCGCATGAACCAGAAATGAAAATTTTAACTGAACAACAACAAACGTTGCAATGTTCCCCGTGTAATACTTAAGATGACAGTCATAAAATGTAAATAAGTAGTAATTAAACTTTTGGACGCGTATAATTTTTATTTCATGACTCTACATTTTTTTTTCTTTGCATTAAAGCTCCTATGGGTGAGACTCTCAATCTTTTTGTTTATATAAAAGATCGTGATGCTTTCGAGGACTGTAATTGCCTGGGTATCATAAAACGCAAATCAATTAGAATGCGCGTAAAAAGATCCAGTACGTTCACTTTCCTGCGAAACACGCATGGATCGCCTATCACTGAGAGCGAAGTACAAAATCATTGCAGCGACCGACGAAGCGCACTATGTGATTTCCCTCGAAGATGCTACCTGTGCGGGGACAATAGACTATTTTCAAAAGTCTGTCGAGCAACCTTGTCGGTCGCCATTTCTCGGACACGAAGCGTGTGTTTGGTGAAGCAGCTTCTCGTGCCCAATACACGATCAGAGTATTCTGCCCAAACAATGGTGGACTCGGGATAATTGGAGCAGCAGTTCCTATAGATGGCTCGCACCTTTGCAAATGGTCTATTATACCGCATAAAACCTCGTGTTCCTTCTCCCTGTTGTGCACATCAAATGCGTGAAATCCAAGCGCATTCCAAGCTTTATCATTCGCCGAAATATCCTGCCGTTGTCTGCGCTGATTGGCTGCGCGAGTGTTCTGCGGGAAAGTGAACTCACGGACGTTTTATTTTTAGAGTGTAGAGTGTACTAATGTGTCGTTTTGTCCCCTTGTTATGGACAAACAATGTGAGCGGTGCGGCACCACTTCACCGAACGGTATATGTTACAACGGCCGTCTAAATTGAGACCTGTCGGTGTACTCTGGGAAGTTTTATCCTCGACGACTCCTCTCGCCCAGATTCCGTTGGTTTCGCTTCTTCCAGGGCCGGAGATAAACCTAAGTACGTGCCCTCTGCTATAAATGGTGCCGCAATCAAAGATGATGCCTCCGCGGGACTAGACGAGACAATGGACGAGGTTCCCGAGGGGATGTGCGAATGGCGGGAGAGACGACACGGGATCTGATTGATTGTCCGCTTCGCCTCGGGGACCGACAGGGCTTAACTTGCCCGGATTGGTGTTTCGCAAGTCGACACAAAAGGGCCCACAGTAAGGGGAATATTGTGTGTGTGTTTCCACGCGGTCAAAGAATGACCCGAGGCATCTGCGAGCGTTGGGAGCAACTCTAGACACCGACAGTTTACAGAAACGATGGGCGGGCTTATCATGTTCATGCATAATAGGCCACGTTCATGCGTAACACTCACGCATTATAGGCCATTGTCTATGGCGTGTACTAAACTGCTCCAATAAGGCTGTGGGTCTGGAAATGTTCAGGCGACCCAAAAGCACGAGGTGTATACTCCGTGTTAAGAATGGAACCTTCTGCACCTTCGCCAAAAGCACGAGTCCCGATCTGTCCAGGACCGTCGCCCGCCTGTCTAGGCCTGCGCGAAACGAGTCCCGACGAGGTCGAGGACCGCCACCCACCTGTCGAGGCCTGCGCGAAACGAGTCTCAACGCGTCCGTGACGTCAACGGGACGTGTGTGTGCGTGGGTCCGTGCGCTCACGGAAAGGGAGAGAGGCATGACCTAACTGCGGAGAACTTTGGCTACGACGCACTTCTGGCTACGACGCGGCGGACCTTGCTACGACGCACTTGACGGCGGGTTGCTGCTGCGCACTTGCTGCCCTGGCGGGGAGTGAGGGAGAAAACGGACCCTATATAAGGCGGAGCGTGAGGCTGCTCCGTTAGTTCTCTCTGGATTTGACGACTGTATCGCAACCATGTAATTAAACCGTTCGTTACGTTACCTATTCTCCCACCTCCACTGGACCCCTGGGTTCTTCACTTCGGGGAATGGTCGTCGTCACGAGCCAGGAAGCCTCCGGACGTGCGGCATAAACCCCGCCTCTAACATCCGTGTTATCTTAGATGCACCGCACCGAAATCTACGAGCCGTCTTCGCCGATCCAGCGTCACTACGCGTGCCACGTAAGTTCGCGAACAAGTTGGGAATAAAGACAAACAGCTGAGCTGTCTGTAAGTCATGTTCGTTGAGTACGTGCGCGACAGAGCGAATGCAACCGAAATGTTTATTTTGTTTTACAACGATGTTTCACGTCCATGGACAAAGTTCTTAACTGCCAAAATTGTTCGACAACACAGAACAGATAGCCGAAAGGCTTTTGTCGCTGCGTCGGCTGCCCCTGGACTAAAGCTGAAACGAAGTATAGAATGCAAAGGGACCAGTGAGAAAGATCTCAACTGAGAACAATGGCCACATAAAACAAAACAAACTGGAACACAAACACGCACGTCACGGTCTCAACATCCGTCGTGTTTCCTCAAGCTGGACGGGAACAGAGACCGCGCTCCATTTCCTCTAATAGCTTGTCTCGGGCAGCTCCACGTCACGACACGCTTCAACCTCGCGACCCAATCGAGTGCCGAGAAACGCGCCACGTCACCGGGGTCATCGGTGCTTCGAGCCAGTCGGGCGTTACCAACGAAATGTGACACGCCTTTCAAGGCGGCGCTGCGTGTTCCCGTGCCTTCCGCTTCGGTTCATCGTCCGCCGAAACAGATGTTCGTTACAGCCCGCTTCGGGTCTTCTTACCGCCTCTTATCACCGTGTGATGGCAACCGCCCGAACAAAGAAGGCAGTAATCCGGCCGCCCCTCGCTTCGGATTATGGTAGATCAGGGCCCCGGAACGCGTCCAAGATACGGGACCAAACGCTCGACTCGCCCCTCGCGGCACTCGTCTAAAGCTTCTTTCGGATAAGGTTCGAGGCGGTGGATTTGCTACCCGGGCAACTGGGCGAGAAAGAAAAAAACATTGTTCGTCACTTTTTCTTTGTTTTGTTTTGCGCGTAAAATGTGTGCGCGTGGGAGCGGGGGAGGGGGGCGCGCACGTATGTGTGTTTTGATTTTATTTTGAGGGACAGAAGTGTGGAAGTTGGAGGGGAAAAAGAATTGTTCGATCTTATCGCTTCTCTTATTCGGCGCTTTCCCGTGAAAGCGGGCATCTCCTCTTCAATCAGTAGGGAATTTTGTTCTTGAGAGTGCGTGGGTTTTGTATTATTTTTTTTCTTTTTTACGCATTGTAACATTGTTATAGCACAAACAAGCAATTGACGGGTTTTTTTTTTTATTAATCTTTTCAATTCTTATTTTTCTTGGCACCGATAAGCTGTCATCAAAACTGTTGTAGTCACTGAGGGCTCAAGAAACGCGAGGCCTGGTTTATCCCGCGCACCTTATTATCGCTCCGCCGCGAATGAGAATGCGTCAATAAGTGAAAAGAACGACGTGTAGAAGAACCAATCCCGAAGCAGGCAGAGCGAACTTAAGAATGCCACACCCTGCTTTGTCCAAGTTGGTGGCAGTGAGCATGGTGTGGAAGAAGAGAAGTGCTCATGTTCGCAAAAGCATAGATTCCACTCTTCACGCTTACAGCGTCGCGCAGTTTACGTGTGTAAGTATTTGTATAAGAGCCTCATGTGCGTGTGCTCTTTTTTTTTCTTTTTTTTTTATACTCTGACAAGTTGCTCTAACCTTCACCACTATAAGTCGTGTGTCCAGAATATTCATCGTCACTTAAAGGATCGTCCGGTCGAAACCGGAAGTACTTAGGTTTTTGCGTTTGTTACGTGGAGGGAGCCGTCATATAGACAAACGTCATATTTATTTCGATATATGATCACCCCTTATTAATTAATTAAACCTGTCATGAACATATGCACGAAACTGCACCCCGAATTTCGCCAGTGCCAATGGCTGACATCCGTAGCTACTGCGTGACGTCACAAAACACAAAGGTTTGTCGGGTGGTCGGGATAAGAAGCGTTGGTCGATGGATGTCTTGTATTTTGTTTCAAATTATATTCTCCGACGCCGTACCCTACTGACATACGTTCCTTTTAATGCAGCTCCCAGGCGTGTGCAGACAAAAATAGCGCCTTTCAGCAGGATATTACTCGAAAACTACCCACCGTGAAACTACCATGCTTCGAGCAACGTGCTGCCGTTTCGCACAAACGCAACTACGACGGTCACCGATTGAACTAGGAGCGCTTGCAAAGTGAAGGATGCAGATTTGCCTCTGAAGCGGCCCCTAGGTACATGAAACAACACCTGGGTACACATATCGGCGGATCCACTGGATCGGTGATGATGGCTGCGGGTCGTTACCTTGGAGGCGATGTCCGCGGGTCGGAGGCAAACGCCGAATTGTTCTAAATGCGTGTCGTCACTTCGACTTGGACAGAGCTTGGTGAATCGTAGCCACGCTCCGTTTTCACACGCTGGTCAAACAGAATCCGGGCTGTACGCGTGCTAAACACAACGTTTGGCATCGTTTCTCAGATGGCCTAGCTGTTGGTTTCGGTTTCGCCGCATAATCAAACCGATTGATCCGATTTGTGCGGGAGTGGACGGACGTAGTTGAATATCGTTGGCACAGCATCACACCTCAGCTTACGAGCCTCCTGTCCGCTTAGAGCTCAGCTCGCAGCTCTCTTCTGTGAGATGATTGCTGGCATGTGGGCGGGATCTCGATCTTGATGGGAACCCAGTCTCCCACACACGGCGACGATCCATTTTGCTCGTCACCGCATCGCCTCGCGGAAAGTGTGGACCGTCGATCATGTCTTGGCTCGCATGTGCCGCTCCGGTGGTTGTGGCACCTGTGACGACCCTGTGGACCTCGTCATGTGCTTCACCCCTGATGGAGAGACAGTGCGTGTGTGTGAATGTGCGTGACGCGAGTGCCGTGGCTGGCCATGAGCTGGCGAAAGAAGAGAACCGGGCGGCCTTGGAAGCGCCGAGCAAAAAGGACGTTCGGGGGGGGGGGGGAAGGCCAGTCGCTGGAGAGGAGACGTGGGGAGCGGCCGCGTGGGAAAAGAAGGAAGACGTGGTGGGAGGAGACGGGGACGGCGACGGGCCGGTCGAGGTGCGGCGACAGGAGACGAGAGGACAAAGAGAGGCAGCCGGGTCCAACGGCGGAGAGCGGACAGCGCAAGCCTCGGCGAAAACAATCGGCAGCAAGAGTCCGTGAGTTCGTCGACTCTACAGCTCTACAGCCACTTCGGAACTTTTCAACGATATGTATTGAACTGACCGCGAAGCAGGAAGATTACTGTTTAGTTTTGGCTCCCTGACCGCGCGTCGGACTTAGTTTAGCTTCTCATTTATTTTTACGGGTGTCCGTGTGTCCATGCTTTTTGGTGCTTGTTGCGTCACATTTATATTTGCGGGTGTCCGCGTGTTCCACCTGGCGTCACCAGGGGACTGTTTCTATATCTGTGTATAAATTGATGTGCTATCGAGACCGCTGGGTGCTGTCTCTCCTCGACGACGAATCCTCTCGGAGGTGCTGAGACGCAGCACACTGTGGCTTTCCCCCCTTCTACGGGGACGTCACAATTGGTGGCAGCGGTGGGATTTTTCGTTGAGGCTTTCGCGGGAGACTAACCCCCGCGATTGAGACAGTGCCCATGGCAACCGGCGAGGCTAGCACGGCGGCCATCAATACGGTGGCTCAGATCATGGCTAATTCAGTGGGCGCGGGAGTGCTCGCGTTAGGCTCCATGGTGCCGTCGTTCTCGGGGGACGGTAGCGGCCCAAGTGTCATAGATTTTCTCCAGGTTCTTGGTCAGGTGGCGCAAATGGGAGGCTGGAGTGAAGAGCAGCAGATAGGCATGGCTAAATGCAAAATGGTCGGGAAAGCATATACCTTCGCTTGGCATGACGAGCAGATGAGAACTGTGAAAACGTCCCAGAAGTTCAGAGAGCTAATGCTCAAAAGATTCGATGATGAGCCGGAGAGCTTGAAGCTTGAAAAGTTCTTGAACGCCAGGCAAGACGCGGGCGAGGATGTGCGGGGATTTGCGAGTCGTTTGCAAGCGCTGGGTGCCAAGACGGTTCCAGAGTTTGGGGGGGCCAACGCCGCTCAGCTTCGTGTCGCTGCAGAGACTGTGCTGGAACGGCAGCTCCTCTCCTTATACGTCAAGGGACTGCACGATCCAGTCAGACGCTGCGTTCTTTCGAAGGACCCCGCCAGCTTCGAGGAGGCCATAGAGGCCGCCGCCAGAGAGGAACGTAATGAGAGGCTGGTTACGTCCAGTCCCGCAGTGCGTGCAGTGGGTTCGCGCGAGGAGAAGAGCGAGACCGACGCTCTGGCCGAACGTCTCGACAGGCTAGAAAAGCTGTTCGCTGAAAGTATGGCTCTACAGCGAGCAACAATCGAGCAGGGTCCTTCCCGCAGTGGTGCTTCCCGAAACCCGTCGGCCCGCCTCCCCATGCGTTGTTGGTATTGCAACATGGTCGGTCACCGAGTGAGAGAGTGCAGAGCTAAGATGGAGCAGGAGAGGGCAGCAGGGCCCAGCCAAAACAGGCCGAGTCTCTCTGCCCGCCGGTCAAGGACGGCGGGGAAGCACTGACCCTGAAGGTCCCCTCGCGCAGGGAAACTAGCTGGTCCCCTCCCGAGCGATGTCGACGGAGGGGGAGAGCGAAGCACCGTGGCCATTAGATTCTGCGGAGAGAGCAGTCCGGTCATCGCGGTAAAAGTTGGGGGAAGGGAGCTGCGGTTTTTAGTTG
>JAZHYW010010099.1:0-19034 GCA_037355805.1 Ixodes ricinus | reverse complement strand
CTGCCTGGGGATAATCTGAGATATCTCTCTAATATCATTCCTTTTGTCCGTTCTCATAAGGTTTTAATTCCAAGAAATGTATATCTCTTTTTGAATAACCAGAGAACCACCCCCAGTTTCCGCATGAATGCAATAAATCAGTGCAGACTAGACTTTGTAAACCATCATGCACGGGAAAATGAATATTTGCAACATAGTCATGCACGAATCAATGGCTAAGGTCTCTAAATAAATTTGTAGCGAAGAACGTTCTTGAATGAAACTTCTAGGCTTTCAATTTGACAGTTTATACATCCATAAGGAACACCGTATGCCAATGAGTTTTTTGTGACACATCAGAAATAGTGCAGCACTGTCATCCTTGCATGCCTAACAAAAGTTTGCATTCTTTTGGCATGGCATATGCTATTCTGATGCCCATACATTCCCCTTTAACAAACATTTCTTTGTATAGCTTTTTATTGGTTCTTACTTAACTCGCATGGCAGATTCGGTACCTTGAACTTTCACTCGGCATCAACACTTTTATATATTGATGTAATAGTGAAAGAAAAGATGTATGGGCTTGAGTACAGCTTGCAAGCACAGATATGTAGACAAGTACTGTCGAAAACTCAAATGACAAAATAAAAATCTAACTTTTAGGTAGAATGTGGATACGATTATGTATATATCCATGAATACAGTTAGCACATTCAATATGGCAATATGTGTTAGACGCACACTCTAAGAAACATGTTGCATCTACGTTCATGCAAATTACTTTCAGAGATCCAGAGCCAAGTCTCGAGAGGAGTTGGCGAGTGAGTCTACCGAAAATGAATATAGGCGGAAAAAGCAGTTTATTATGCGACAATGAGCCTTACGATTGGCAAGTGACATGTCATTAATACTGTTACAGCGCCGAGTGTTTCTTATAGATTTAAAAAACTGTCAGCCGCATTATTCGGTGAGTTCTCTCCGCACACTATAGGGTTTGGCTCTCTCGGACGTTTTGCCGGAAAGTTGATGAACTAGAAATATCTAGTGTATTTCTAGAAAACTATTTCCAGAATCCTATCTCAGCATCGTAAAGAATATGAAATATTTGCTAGAACAAGGCTAGTGCAGGAGTTCAATAAATGGATGCTTAGTTTTACAAAAACAATATTGCCGTAGTAAACGTGTAAGTTCCTCTAGGCAGACCTAGACATTACGCATACTTTCCCAGGCATAGCATAAAAACTTAATATGGACCTACAATATAGCGGGCTCAACCGACTCGGACGAGTCGGTTGAGCCTGATATATTCTGGGTCGCCTGTCCTTCTGTACATAGTTTTACAAACAATATTGCCGCGTAACGTAAAGTTCCTCTAGGTGAGCTAGACATTACGCATACTTTTCCCTGTGGCATAGCATAAAACTTTAATATGCGACCTACAATATATACGGGCTCAACCGACTCTGAATAAGCAGTCAGTTGACAATACATATGGTTCTCACAATGAATGCCTGCAAACATCCAAGTAATAATTTCCACAAACCATATGTAAATTCAGAAAAGTACTCGCTGCGAGCTGTTAAAAACACCATAATACTTTTTAACACTGATAGAAAGCTGTAGTGGGCTGCAAACTTAGTCAGCTTTATTCCATTGCTGAAGAGCAATTACAACCTCCATGTTAACCTGCAGAAAGCTAGTTTTGCACTGAATTACTTCTTGAGTTGAACCGCGCTATGCAGTTTACTATGTAAATCTCCTGAAGAGCTGACAATGTGCTAAGTTCTTGTATTTTTTATATTTTACCATCTCCGGACTGCTAGGCGCGATAGGTACACGAAGACTGAGTGACACCAACGTAACACAATGAATATTTTAAGAATTTGTTTCATCATAGCACGATCGAAGCCAGCTGTGCGAAGTTATTTCTTTGACCATCGAACCTACACCCGCGTGTCTTTATGTTCATAGGTTAATCATGTCGGCAGACTCCTTTTTGTATTTTGAACTCCATAGAACCCAATATTTGAATATGTATTATGCATTTTCGGCTTAGTAGTGCTTTTTGCTGTTTTAGTTAATGACACTACTGAAAAAAGAAAAAACATTTGGCGCCTATATTAAAAATGGCATCCATACCGGAAACTGTTTCAGCCATACCGGTCACCCAAGTTCAAGAAGAGGAAGAAGCATTAAATGTATAGTTGGTAGTAAGCACTATATTTATCTTTATCTCTTTCTTCTATCTTTATTTTTCGACGTTTTTTGTCTCCCAAGTTCAAGCTGGCCCTATCTCAGTAATGCACCACCTAGCTAAACTCAAGCCCGTAAATAAGGATTAACGATCACGGGCAGGAAACTCTGGTGATGCTCTCGAAGTGACTCCCTGCAATGAGCCTGCGCAGACCACAGAACAAGATCCGGTCAGAGCTTTCAGCCATATAGATGCTTCATACATAAAGCACCAGAAGCAGCTGAAATTGGAAGTAAGTGCATTTCATTTACCTACAAAACGGAGTGTTTAATAGCTACGCATGCATTCATTAGGTGATACTGTCGTGAGTACGCTGACATTTCAAGGCAGCACTATATCACCAAATGTTTAGCTCATGCCGGGAAACACTAAACACCTGAAGCGTTATTCCAAACTATATCAGCTTAAAGTTAACCATGGTGGATGCTTCAAGCCATCCTTGCTGGAATCAATGAAGAAAGCAAGGCATATGCCCTTGTAGTTGAACGCCACGGTGCGTCGAGCTCATAATCAGTGGTCACGTTGTTTTTGCTTCAACAACTTGTAGTGGCCAAAAGTTGTCCAACTTAAAGAGATACAAAGTATAGCATGTTTGTGAGTGGGGCCGTGGCTAGTCTTTAGCTACATTACAAGGTACGTACTCAGACGTTCTAAGCGGGATGTTTGCTGCCTGTAACAACATCAGCCTGTGCCCAGAGATAGTTCCGAGCTTAGTACATGACCTCGACAGTGTTGTTATTTGACCAGAAACTTTATGAATGTTTAAAATGACTTTGACGGGACTGCGTGCTCAATGACCAATGACTTAGTCATACCTAACTAAATACTGATATAATAATCAATTGCAAACAATTATTTAGTGGAAAATATATTATTTTAACAGACTGGGTCGACTCCGCATTTAGTCGAAGGAGTCGATGCGTAATAGGACAACATAAACAAAAATATTCTTATAATTCCTTTTGCACCCCCAAAAGATATGTTTCTGAAGGCAAGATACAAAAGGTACTTGATTTAGGAAGTGCCTCAGCTGTACAAATGCATATGCAGTAAGGGCACTCGCCAAGCCTATTCTCCTCGGCTTTGCCCATGTTAATCCGAGTTAGAGAATAGAAGTTGCACGCTCATCGACAGAATGAGAAAGGCAGGGAGAAGTCTTAGTTGTTAAGACACAAGCCCGCCTGCTACCTTTCATGACGTTTCGGCGTCTCATGCGCCTCGAGCGAGCACATCCGCCCAAAGCAGGCTGAAAAGTACAAGCGCGTGCTGGAGGACGCCCCGCCATTCTCTTTTTGTCATTCGCTATACTACATATCTGTAGTATGACATATTGTTAAGCAAGAGAAAAGTATGACAAATATGAAGTCAACCTTTGACCATAATACGAGTTTTAATAAAGATAACAGCAATGTATGTGTATCGCCATTCACCATTTTCCAAGTAAGTGCTCCCACCTAATGGAACATCTACACACGTGGTACGCGAGTGGGTTCAGGACCGAGATGCTAGAAAACAAAGCGCTATCAAGTCTTTTCTGGCTCTTTTGACCATGCGGGTACATTCGTCGCAAATCCCCAATTTCTAGGCACATTTTTTTATAGAATGAGAAAATCTCGTTTACGCTCAAGGTAGACGACTGAATCGTGAATCCCCCAGATTGTGTGAATCCTTCTTAAAACTGCAGTACAACCTCCAAATGAACTCTGTGTTGCTGCGGCACGCGTCCATGCTGTCTGCTTTAGAAGAAAAACACTATTAGTCTTGAGGACGACATCACATGATGTACAGGCGAAAACGTTTAATGAACTAGAATAAAATTCATATAAATCAATAGACATAATTAGGCTCACAAAGTGACGACACCACGATTGCTGTTGTTGGTTTTACTCTTGCATACGAACAAAAGTGACCTCCTCATTTCTCTGATACACAGTAATACCCCTAATACCCCTTTTCTCTGATACACAGTAATACCCTTTTCTAATCGTCACAGAGGACATAATCGCGGCCACTAAATTTCGTGAATTTAAAGGCCGCATAAAACTCCTAGAAATCCGAAATTCCCCCGCGCCCTTTTATTTCGCGAACTTTTCAATTCGCGAAAATTAAGGGCTCGGGAACATTAAGGGGTTTACAGTACTGCTGTGTGTACACATGATGTTAACATTTTAAGGAGGCAAAACGTACTCGTTTAAAAACAATTAGACTATGCAAGAAAACGCCCTTCTCCAGCCTAGGCACGCGAGGTTCTTTCGCATTACCTATAAGATGGCAGATCGCTTTTTGCATAGCTTTTGGAAAAACGGAGTCTCAAAACTAGCTATACTCGGCGTCAAATGTTTTGTACTGCATTGTCAAGGCTAGAGTAGCTTACACAGTGCTTCAGCCCAGCACTGTGGCGAGAACATGTGGTTCAGTGTTGCATCTCATTTGCATGGTCTAGAGAAACTAGCGCTGACAGAGTTGGAGCACTGCGGAAGCTGCTCTAACCTTGACAACATATCATATTATAGTCGACGCCGACTATGGAAGCATCGAGGGATGCGCACATGCAAACTGTACATTTCTTTAAAGAAGTGGATTCGAGCGAAGGTAAAGCAATGTGTGTACTTACGGTGTCCATTCTTGCATTTCTCAAGCATGATCACTTGTCTGTCGGTAGCACCATTCGGTAAGAATCACTAGCAACCCGCCCGTGAGACACGGCCGACTCCTGGATTGAATGATGACGACCCGGCTCAGGTCTTGAAAGGATATCCTAAACACAGATTTGTGCCACATGTTGTATCTGGTGGAGCAGGGGCTAAAAGTAGAAAATGACAAAATTATTAGAAGTGATTGATTCCTATAGCATAGGTTTTCTTGGGTCAGTGATGTGTTTTAATTAAACAAAGAAATGGTAGGTTTATATGATGAACCAGCAGTCCCCGTTTCGCATAAATGTAATCGACCGGGTGAAAACAATCGCAAGTATTAGTTGGTCAAAGAGAACACTCGCGGTGTATGAAAGCTTCGTTCGATTTACATGAACCTTCTGCACCTGTGCAGAAAAGTGTAGGGCGGTGTACTTAATTTAAGCGATTTGGCGGGTGACGACACATGCGACAGCGACGAGGACGCTCTGTCGCTTATTCAGCCGCTTGACGAGACAGAGCTTGAGAAATCCATGGGTGCAAACGACCAAGGCGATGTGTGACGTTTTCTAGAAATCCAAGAACCGAGCGACGGAACCAGTGGCAGGTATAAATCTCCGTCGCTCGTCACCGCCACTCGTAACTTGTCGCCGTCAGTCGTGTCGTTGCTTGCTAAATTGCTTACATGCAGTTTAGAAAGAAGCTCTAAGCGCTTACCACTGCTTGGGACTAGCTTTCTTGTTTTTTTTTAAGCCGCCTAGGTAGAAGTTAACATCGTTCATCGTTTTCAAGCATGGCTCCTGGTTTATCGGCTCGGTTTATATATTTAGAAAACGAAAAACCGTGATTAAGCTTAATTATTCTAGCTCGAAAATGCCACGAACACTTGGCGCACATGTTTGCATTGAAGCGCACCTAACATAACTTAAAGGAGAGAGAAAGGGGGAAGACTCGCTTACCGCTTCACGAAAAGACACCTTCGATTCCGTGACAATCCTAGGCCTAACTTCAAACTTCGGGCGGTCGGGCGAGGCCAGCCGGCCGCGCCGCGCCAACCCAGGCTAACCTCGCCTGGTTGAACAATGAGAGGCGCCGTCGGGTTGAGAGGCAGAGTCGGACTAGAACCGGACCGCCAGACACCTGTCCCGTAAACCGTAGGACGAGCCATCGACCCCCTGCGTCTCTGGGACGACGGGTGCCACGGAAGTGGAAGCGGAAGCCACTGCGTTGGTAGCTTTACGTTTTGCTCTTTGCCGACGCCGGCAGCGGTGGCGGGGTTGTGGCTGGTTGCGGCTGCCAGAGGCGCTCCTCCGCTCTTGGTAGCACGGCGACGTCGAAAAAACGAACCGGTCCGCTCTTCTCCGAGTCTAAATTTCCACTCGATCGCGACTTAGCTGACCGTTGGGTTTGAAGAAATTTTCGAAGCTGACCGGCGTTCTTCGGTGGAAGGAAGTCACCGGGAACGCCTCACGCCGGAATATTACACTAAAAGCCTGCCACACATACCTGCGCTTCAACCGGAAACATAGCGGTCGCTTATTTGCTGTGGTCAACAGTTAAGTGCACGGTAGTGGGATCAAAATGGCTGGAAGCATAACGATTGTAAGTAGTTTGGTACCTTAGTGGAATCACGATTGTTGCATTTCATAAGCAAGACGGCAAAATAGAAGAACCATTGTGCCTCCATGTCTAGCCGTTATAACCAGGTTGGCAAGATACAGGAACCGAGTTGGATGCATGTATAGCGATTAATTGCTTGCGGCAAGATACAAGACCCGCTTGGGCTCATGTGTGACGATGAGATAATTTGTTGGATCTTTATATAAGGATGTAAGCTGCTTGTTTGTTTCCACTAACCTTTTCTAATATGGAAGAGGAAGTCCGACGCTACGGAACTAGTCCGGGCCTCCCTACTTAAGTGTTGAAGGTCTTCCATTCATGTAATCTTTTTACTCTATCTTGAATAGGAAGCCAGTGGTTAGGAACTGGTCCCTACCTTCCTGACTTTGAAAGGTGTCTTTCTTGGGCATGCATATTTTTATAGCTTACTGGATGCTCGAGACTGCGGAACTTGTCCACCCTCTTTAAGTTACTAATCACTTGTATCTCTTTTCTTCTTGCAAGCAATTTGCCATGTGAGTTTATACACGAACTCATCTCTGTGACGTCACGGCGCGGTGGTGGCGCGCCGGTCGCACTTCCGGTCTGGGGCTGTGGGCAGAAGTCCCCATGCCAGACGTGTATTCCTGCGTTGTTTTGAAAGGAATCAGACAAAAACCTGCCTTATCGTCAAAACGCCGCTACTGGGGCCGTACCAAAAGTGTCGAGAAAGGTTTGAAGGTCAGTTTTCACGTGCTCGGTTCGTCCGAGAATCTGGATATGTGCCGGGAAAAGGGAAAAGCAAACGCCGTCGGACAACGATTGCTTGGGCGGGAAGCACTTTGGGTTGAATTCACGGATACTTGTGGTCATCAGATTTATTTGTTTTGTTCCAACATGAACGCCAGAAAACCGTCAAGTTGTGCGGACCACCTGCGGATTACGTTCAGTGCGTCTTCAAGTTCAAACGGCCGCCTGATCGTTCAAACTGTCGTCTGCTCTTTCAAACGTTTCTGCTTGTCGTCTGCTCTCTTAGACGACGCCGGCCCGTAGACCAAAAGTTGGCCCGGTCCTTGCGATAAGAAGTAAGTGCAGGCCTCAAAAGACTTAAATTTGAAGGTTGGTAAGCAGGCTCGTCGTAAACAGTAGATACAAGGAGATGTTGATTATTGTTACCAGCGGCCATCACCGACTTGTTATGCCTGATTCACTTGGTCCGATTCTGCTTGCGATTTTCAGTATTGACGTCGACCATCTCAGCTACGGTTCACGCTTTTGCAGCCCGAGTGACGTCGCGACTGAAAATTGCGAGCGAAATCTCATCAGGTGAATCAGGCTTTAGCGTACATTCTGCGGCGTCCACGCGGAATGAATCGCCGCATGTCAGATTATTCACTCGAAGTTTCGCGGTGTAACGAGCCTCGTTAATTTCGCTGACGCTGCTCATGTAGTCAGACATTGCCAGGAAGACGTAGAATCAACAATTCGATTGCGAAAAAGGGCAGGGGACTCACACTGACGCCGATAACATCGCGTTTCAATGGTTTGTTTATGGGCGACGGCGCGTTTGTTGCCCACACCCCCATCGCGCATGCGCGGCGCCGGTGGCGTCCGCTAGGGGCGCTCCGGGCGCTCCGGTTTGTTTGTAAACATGAGTTGGTGTATAGTAAAATGGAAGCTTGGATGTTTCCGTCGCCTCTAATATTACAAAGTTTTCCTTTGGGCATGCCTTCGATATCACCAGTATGTACATTTCAGGACATAGTTTTAACAAACCCGAAGTAAGCTTGAGTTTCTTTCGCGTTTTCATTGTCGTTCTTTTCTGTTCTTGGTCTTGTTCCTGACTTTACTGACTGAACGTGCGACTCAGGTGAACGCCTTGTTTTATTAGATACGAGGTACTTCCTGCTGCTTGCTGGAACACAGGGAAAGCACCACATTTGATCCCCTACTCTTACCCAGGTTGCACAGTTCTCTGGGCCAAACTATGGTTTAGTTTAGCAAGTTATTGCCTGCACCCCCAAATAAAAAAAAAATCAAAATATACCTATGACTAGGGTAGAAAATGTAAATCGCAAAGGAAGACAGAAAACGAAAATGCAGAAGCCAATCGGCAGTGCACGAGACCTTTCGTGCTGTCTCGAGGCCGCGCACGCCAGAGCCGTATATAGAGAGAGTTTGGCCATTCATTGGGAGGTATCAGGAGGCAAATGAGGAGTTTTCCTTCCATACTTCCGTGACAGCACCACCGTGACGTCACGTCGCGGACGTACAGCTGATTAGATTGTTGCCATCTCTCTCTTGTAGATAGTATCGGTTTTGCAACAGACGCCCCAAACCAAACACCGAGTCATGATATTTATAAACCTATACACACAACCGAAAAAAATATAACTTGTACTTCAGGGACACTGAAAAAAGTGACAACAGTCATAATCCCAAATAAAAACAAAATAAGAATTTATTGGCGGGAGTTGCGTTATAAGGGTTTGTTTAATGGAGGTTTCCGAGTGCAAAGCAGCAATATTGCAGAAGGTCTATGTTCTTACTTAATTCAAAAGGAATCAGACAAGTGTGAAAAATTCCTGAACCTTCAAAAGTATGGTTGCGTGATTTCGGCGGGTTTATTTTTCTTCAAATATGAGGGTGTCCTTTTTCTCGTAATTTACCACTTCCCACCAATTTGGTGCTTCTCCGTGTCAATCGACCATATGCGAAATTGTTAGAAAGTCTGGCAACATTATCTGCCTGCCATCAGTGTAGCGTCGAATCCCTGATGTTTATCGATTTCATACTTGTCAGTAACAATTAAGACCTATTGCTCACCGTCATCGATCTTTACCCACACCTGCGAGTTAAGGGTTAGTATTGGTTTACCCTCTCTTTGCGCATGTACGTGCTTCGTCGTCCCACCGGTCGCTGGTTTCTCGCCGCAACGAACATGGCGCAGGCACACTTCAGCCCAAACTTTGGCTTTGAGGGCCGTCGAAAGCACGGGTACGGGAGCCAGGTTTTCGAAATCGATTTCTCCGCGCAGGTGCTTGTGCGAGGGAAGGATTCTTCAGAACTAAGGTTTCGCGCGCTATCCTTTGCCAGCGCCAAAGCCAACTGGTGAGACGGGTGTATCTCGAAACAACCCATTCTGATTTAAACCCTTCACGTTTGAACCCATTCGCGAAACGCCCTTCTTGTTTTAACCTTTCGCATTTCCAGCCCTTTCACATTTGTACCCGTCTCATTTGAACCCATTCTGATTTTAACCCTTCTCGTTTGAACCCATTCGCAAATCGCCCTTTGCGTTTTAACCTTTCGCGTTTCGACCCTTTCGCTTTTGAAGCCGTTCTCATTTGAACCCCGTATTTGAACAACGTGCTCAAAACAAAGGGCAGTGAGGTAAAGAAAGAAGGAGGAACAGTTGAGGATGAAGGTTGACGATGAAGCGAAGTGGCACTATCTCGTGCATAGAACATAAAACAATTTTCCTTATGCCTGCGTGCCGCCCAGAGTCTGTTGACGTAGCTTTCAAAGTGCTTGTGCAGGTTCGGTACTTCATTTCTCTTCTGGCGCTGTTGATGTCGTTAAGATGTCGTCGTTGTGGAGCGGATGAATGACTGTGCTCGTCGTGTGTTTTTGCTTGTAATGGCAAATTCGGGTGGCCATTTCCCGGCAAAATATTTTGCCATATCTTCGGCAACGCCTTCGCGTGGTCAAAGGCTGGAGGGTGCAAGCTGTTCGGGTGGCACTACTAAGGCGTGTGCCAGTAATTTACCGACACAATTTTCGCCCGAGCTTCAAGATGTCGGGCAGCTTGTCAACCAGACTGTATCCGTTATCGTCACATCCGAATCAAGAAATGGAACCAGACGAAAGAATGCTCGCTAAAAGCGGCAAATAGCGGGTTCGAGTGGCAAACGAAGCCATCAATACACACACCCTTTTGTGCTCCGAGACAAGATAGCGAAATCAATGAAGACAAATATAATTTATGTTTTGAAGAAAGTCAACATTTTTGGAAGAATTTATCTAGCCTGAGCAAGGTCTGTTAGTTCTGAGACTCGGGCTGCATCATACATCACTTTACTTTACAACTCTGTAATAACACGTTATTACGCCGCTGAAGAAAAAAAATGTATGCATAGTGATGCAGTGCGAAACTTAAATACGCATTACAATTTCAAGGGGGGTGGGCGCTATGAGAAGACTGAGGATCGCAAAAAAGGTAATAACAATAAACAATATGGAAGCGACGCTGCCTAGCCTCCATGCAACAGTTAATCGAAAATCCAAACAAAATGTATTGAAATTTGACGCGCCTGCGGGCAGCACCACACTGATTTATCCATCTGCCCTTCCATTAATTTTATAATTTTATATCCTGTCAGCTGTACAGACTGTGGTAATGTCAATTTGTGAAGCCGCTCGTGTTTACACACATCTCAAAGAGTCGTAATTTATGTTGTTGGCGCATGCAGCGTGCTCTTTGTACCATAGAATGATCGAGGAAGAAGTTAACAGAGCTCACTCGCGACCCAGGCAAATAAAAATGCCAGTTCACGGCGCTTTGCATTCGGGTGGAGAGGGTCACGATCTGCGCCGCTGGCGCGTTTTTGGTCGCCGGCGCCACCTGCAAGGGTTCGCCTGTGCCACAGGTAAGGGCTCGCCGGCAATAGACCACCCGAATTCGCCATAAGTACCGCAGAATGATTGCGATATCATGATGTTAGATTAATTCGGGTTCGGTGCATGCGGCACGTCTACGCGGGGCGCTGTTCATTTCTCTAATGCCTGGGGGGGTGTGCACGCCATGACGCGTTGGGGTGCAGACAGGCGTTGGGAGCTGCGGCGCTTTTTTCGAAATGTGCGGGTGCGAATGTTGCGTGGGTTGAGGGCTTTCTTACCAGGCACAGTTTTTTTTCTTTTCATATCAGCCGTGAATTATCGCATGCAAATTATGCTCATCTGGCATTCCCTGTGAGGATATCGAGTTATCTACAACCGCTGTCGGAGTGGTCGTACAGGTCTATGATCATTGTATATTTGCCTATGTGCCGTCCGTCATGCCGTGGATTGGCATGACCTCTAGAAGTCATTCTCCAAGAAGCATTTCAAGGCGCAATAAAGCTTCAGGTGCCTGGACTTCATAATGTCATTGGTTCCTTTATTTCAGTTTCTTGTGAGTGTACGCTAAAATTATTGCTTTTCCCTATTCTGATGATGTACACGGTTAAAATGAAAAAACGTCTTTTTGAGAATGGTCAAAACAAGAACGTATGTTTTTGGTAATTTTGAAATGAGGAAAGTGAAAATGAGAAAAGTCTTTTTGAGAATGGTCAAAATCAGAACGTATGGTTTGAGAAAATTTGAAAGAAGAAAGGTTAAAATGAGAAAAGTCGTTTTGATAAGGGTTAAAACCCGAAAGTTTGTTTTGAAAATGGTTTAAGTGAGAAAGGGAGAAAAGCGAAAGTTGTTTTGCGCTGGGTTGAAATGAGAAGGTAAAAGCGAGAAGGCATAAATGCAAACGGGTTCAAATGAGAACCACCCGGTGAGACAGATCATGCTCTTCAGCGCATCACTAGACGTTGCTGTTAATTTCGCACAGCGCAATCTAGGGGGCTATTTCTGACGCAGGACAAGAAATCGGCTTTAATCGGAGCTTATGTTCGAGATAACAATACACGGACGCACGATTAACCAACCCTAGCAGGAGCGGTGCTTGAATACTTGGAAAGCGTCCCGGTAATAATACATGTAGGAAAAGAGATAATGGGGTAGTTTCCGAAGAAAGAAGCAATCTCCAGGACCGTTCAATGCATGCAGTGTTCCCAATCAACAAAAAATAGGACAGCAATGAAAGAGTTTTTTTTTTTTAATTTGAATCTTTGATTTTTTCTTGTACACGCTCAGCTCCAATTCGTTTTTCGTTTTTTCTCTTTTTAAAAACACAAACTTTGGGGTTGTTTATCGGTATCTATCGGGACTTACCAAAAGCACAATACCTATTCCATATATGAGGCGCCCTCGCAATAAAAGAATTGGTCGCGAAGTCAATTTCCTTTATAATATTAAAGGAGCCGTGAAACTATTTTACTACTTTAGCTAAATACTACTTAGAATCACTCCCTAACGTTAATACCTCAAAAACATTGCCTTAGTTGTTTTTTATAGGGAATGGCATTCGCCATTCGCCATCTCAGCTCGGAGCCAGAACAAGCGGCCACGTGGGCTGGTGCCTATCTTATTCCGTCAACGTTAATCATAGCATGGCCTCCTCTATACTAAAGAGCCTGGCAGTTCCACGACGGAGCAATACAGTGCCCGGTCGCAGATCTGGAGTGCGAGGATTCGGTAGCACAGAGCATTTCTCGGGGAACCTGGACGCCAGCGCACAGCTTTTGCAGTGGCGAGGACCCGAAACATGGTTTTCAAACCCGACGAAAAACGAAGCGGTAGCACGAGGAACGCGAGGAGCACGAGCGGACATTCCATAGCTCGGGAGAAGTGTGTTTCGGCGTCACGCCGCAACGGGGCGCCCGTCACGTGGCTCTACTCTCATCCGTTGCCTGCCGCTCTAACTTCTCAATTTCAGTGGCCGCTTCTCGTGGTCATCTGCGAGGCTTTGACAGTATAGAGGGGGCTATGATCATACCCATGTGCTGAGGTTAGCAAATTAGAAAGCGCGTGCTGAGCTTCTGGCATTGCTGGAGTTCAGTTATTCACATCTCCGCAGTGGCTCCCTTTAGCCAGGATGCTACAGCTGCTTATGGCTATTTCAATGGCTTCGTTAGTCATGTATAGCTTCTTGTATTGTATGCTATAAAGACTTCCATGGCTTACCCTATGGGTTTCTGTAGCCGGCTTGATAAAGCCGAATATAGCTTTTCATATGGTTTCATTAGCTATTTATAGGTTTTTTCTTACAATAGGGTATCTTGAAGCCAGTGTCCTACAGTTGCCCTTGACTTATGATTTCTTCAGTCATCGATAGCTTCTTGTACGGTCTGCAATAGAGACTTTTATGGCTTACTCCATGGGTCTTTCTAACCAGCGTGCTAGAGCCGCCTATGGCTTTTCCAGTGTTTCCTTAAACGCCTCTTCCTTTTTTATGGTCCGCTATAGCTTATTCTATAAGTCGTAATATGGTTATTTTTACCCATTGTGATATAGCCGCTTATAGATTTTACTATAGTTATCTTGGCCTTCTATTGACTTCTATATGGACTATTATGGCTTATTCTATAGATCTTCCTCTGGGCCTTTTTACCCGTTTTTCAATAGCTGCCTGAAGTTTTTTTTTTTTTTTGAATGTCTCCTTTGCTGCATTTCGCCCTTTGTATAGTCTTGTATCTTTCGATTGTTGGTGAAAATTCTAAAGTGCTCTTGTTTGCGGATGGCGTCAAACTTTTTGACATGCATATTCTCACTCAGATTGCATGTTTCATCAGAAGGATGGATATTAAATTTCAAATTGGTGTTAAAAATAAATCTGTTTGCAGACTCAACAGGAAACAAAAACAATGTCTCTCTCTGGAAAGCGCGATTCACATGTGCTGCCTTACACAGTAGGTAGCAGTGTTATCACCCGAGTGTCCGTGAAACATGATCTTAGAATATTTTTTTTATTTATCCTTAAATTTTGACTATCACGTTTAAATGCCTGTAACGTCTTTTATACCTAAACCGAAATATCACTTTGGAGTGATAATTTGGTTCACAAGACAATGTTCTTCGCCTGTTTGTCTTGTAGAATTTTTTGTGCATCATGCTCTATTTTGCGTCTTCAAAAGCACTTCATACGCATAATTTAGGGCAAGTATTTTGACCGCGTTTGTTGCTACAACTATGAAAGATTACTTAAAAAAACTTGGGTTGTGTATTTTGCTTCAATGAAGAGGATTACGTGATCTTATGTTTTTTTACGTAAGGTTTTGAACGGTGTTGTTGACTCACCACCTTTGTTACGCACTGTCTGTTTTCATGCTCCATTGCGGTCCAATCGATTTCAGAGTCCTTTTTTATTTTCTGCCTTGAATGAGAAGTCACCACTAACAATATTGCAACTTGAATTTCATAAGCTGCATCAATCTGTTGTAGACATTTATAGCAATCTGATTGGTTCTTTGTCACAGGCTTGAATCAATTATTTGTACGTAGTTGTTTCCTTATTTTGTTGCCTTTCATTTATTCTTGATGGCAAGTGGTGTACCACTATTTAAGCCCTGTGCTGTTTTTGGACACCCATTCAAAATAAAGATTAATATTATTATTTTAGCATTTCCAATAACTCGTCCTATGGTTATTTTTGCCCGTCATTCTACATTTCCGTTTAGCTTTGCAGACGGTTTTCGTAACCGCCTGTTGCCCTTTGAATGATCTGCTATTCATTATTCCATAGCTCATCCAATGGTTCTTTTTACACACCGTTCTATAACTCCCTATTGCTTTTTGTATGTTTCCTTAGCCGTCTGTTGTCTTTTGTGGCGTCTGCTATAGATTATCCTTTAAGTCGTCCTATTGGTATTTTATCATCAGAATACCGCTATCGTATCAAATATGAAAATAATTGTTCGTTCTCACTCCACACATTATTAAATAAGATTGCCGACCTTGTATCTGGCAATAAAAAAGAAGGACATCTCAAGCATACTTAAAACGTTTTGAACTTGATAAATCTATTTGAAACATCATGTAAACCTATAAAGAAATTTACTCGCCCAGGTAATTGCAAAAAGGCAGCTAAAACACAAGGGATTGTTTTTATATCTTCTAGAAGTTTATTAGATAGAGCCTATTCCGTGGACAAGTACGATATCCTAAGCAATTTGTGATTTGTGAAGATGAGCAACTAAACTACTATAAAAATCAGAAGATTCCAAAGCAAACAAGAACCAGGATGATTTTTAGGTATTGTATATTGTCCCTGAAGCCGGCAGAAATATTTCCCAGAAATTCTACCTGCAGTCGCCTCTCATTGGCGGTGCAATCAGTTCATCGAACGACGTTTAATCGACAGATCGTTTCATCGAGACTTGATGTTTCATAAACAACTCAGATTCCATTTTTTTTTTTGGCAATTAGCCGTCCCAGGTTGTCGGAGCGAATCAACGTGCATGGGTGGGCCAGGAGGGTTAACATTTTTTGTGATGTGACACCTCAGGGACAGACACGCGACGAAATGGCCCTACAGGGAGCAATTCCCGTAAAGAGGGTCGATGAAACATTAGTGTAAACAAAGCGTGTGTCTAAGAGACGTGTATCTCCGAAAAGGCGTCCCTGAAACATGTTTTCACAAAACGCATGGAGAATAAGAAAGTCCGTGTTCTATTTGCAGTTGTCACACGATATTAGACAGCTATTGGCAGTCGACTGCCGTCAGAATATCGGGGAAATTATTATCCCGGCTGCGAAAAGAGAGACAGAGCCTAACTCACGGGTTTACCGCTCTAAGTTCCCTCAGGCTCGTGGGCTTATTTCCACAAATTAAAAATAGTTTAGTGAACTTAGTTGTATATTTATTTAATTCGTATTTGTTTGCAATCTTTAACGTCCTCCATGGATGGCAGTTTATTATCGGAGAGTTCATTTTTTTAACCACCTTACTTTAGAGCTTTCTTTAAATTCTTCATTGAATCTTCTTGTAGATATGGCCGAAACTCTCGTGCGGGAATCTATTAATTTCTTTTCTTAAAAAAAAGGAGGAGTAGAAGCCAGATATTGAGAACACATTTGAGATAACACGGCCGGAGAGCCAAAGATCTACAGATAGCCAAATGTGCTACGAGCGCTAGCTGCTTCTGCGTTCGGCTCAGACTCGCGTTTTCGTTGATTGATGACAAGTCTGAACCGAACTCTGTGGCGGTACTCGGGTCCATTCTGCTTGCCCTCTTGAGTGTCTTCAAGAGTGGCATCACTTGCAACAGACGTATCTACAGTTAAGAGTGGCCTCGCTAGGGCTCCTCATCATTTTGCTATCAGCAATTTGCCTCTTAGCCACTTACAGCTTATTACACGTAGTACGGGGCGAATCCCGAACAATTTGTTAGGGAGTGTTAGGGAAGCATTTCTACAGATAAGATATGGTGTACGGTGGGCTCTCTGGTACGAATTGCGTGTGTGCGAGTCACGCGAGGGAGCACATGCGCAGTTCGTACAGGATGGCCCATCGTACCGCATGGTTAGGGCTAAAACGGTTTCCTAAAACGTTGTAGTATCGCTACGCCGCCGATGATATTACGGCGTTAAACAGTGGGAACGCCGACGTATGGATTACGGAGCGAGAAGTGTTAACATTCAGCCATGACCCCATGTTTCTTCAGCTGTCAGTTTTCAGAGAGTACGCAAAGAATCCGTCCTTAGGCCAATATCGTCACTGGGCAACCATTTGGGCCGTGGTGATAGCGAGAGCGTTCCAGGCCGCTGATTGGACGTGACGTCACACCTTGAGCGTAATGATCAGCCAATGAGACATTTTCGTCCCGTTCGCAAGCACAAAAGCAGGCAACATGTTGGTAAGTACGCCAGACCAACTCTCAAACAGCGACGATTTTCTCACACCCTTTAGGTGCGAGAAAATCCACTGATTTCACTCATTTCTCCACCTGTCGTGGTCAACTTGTGCACGGCAGTAGAACATCTTGATGTTTGGAAAGAAAGCGCCGGTTGTCCATGGCTTCAAGCGTGAAAAGCAGATGTTGACAATTTTGGCTTGCGTCCGATCTCATTCCGCCTCGGCGCTCGGTTCGCAGCAGAAAATCAACCTTTGTACCGATGTTAAAGCTAGTAAGCAGGCGCGCTGGTTTAGGTTGCACATCGTTAAGACCGGAGACGTGTGTCCTGTACCAATTTTTTTACGGTCCGTTAGAAGAAGACGTAAGATGTTCATTTCGTTTATTCTCGTCTGCTAATTGACCCCGTAAGTGATTACGTCCCCACATGGCGCTGTGCTTAAAATAAGAAAAAAGAAACGTTGCTAGGGTTGTTGTTATGAACAAATGCTTGAGGGCTGCACATGAGCTTAGAATTCGTCTGATACTTTTTTGTAATCATTGTGTCTTCTCAAAATCTAATCATGAAGACTTTTTATATCGTCGCAATGCCATAAAGCGATGATTAAATTGCGTAATAAAGTTTCACAACTGGCTTTGCCTTGCTAGGATTCGGCCCAATGACTTCGCTGGTTGAGGGGTTCTTTCTGAGGGAGTCCACGACTGCGTAAAGTTAAGTTGGTCACGAACGACGAAACTCCTATTGCGGGGTGAACTTTTTGTCGCAGTTTGGAAACGAACAGTGGCCGTGCCGCGCGTGCAATGCTTTAATCGACGCGCGAGGCGCGCGAGAGCGCGAACGCGTGTCAGAGGAAGCTTCCGCAATGTTTGAGAAGGCTGAAAACACTCTGAAGCTTATTTGCGTACAACGACGACTTGAAGTGTTTAAACGTCAAAGTGCATTTTAGCACGCGTTCCAAGGAGTACTGACGCGGAAAAGTTGCTCCACTGCACATTTGTGTAATCAAATTAACTCTCCGTACCATATCTATATGACTTGTTTCATCCACCTTTTTCGCAACTGGGGAATTATGAACAACGAAAAAAATCAGCATGGTCTTTTTTCAGTGTGCACGATTGCAAGCAGGTATGAAACACACACCATATATTGCGAGCCTCAAAAAAAAATACGGGGTCTCGAATTGATCGTGTTAGAGTTGCAATACTTGATCCTTCGTTATAATGCAAGTCGACTGTAATATAAAAGAAAAGGTCTGACGCTGATACGATATAAGTTTTAAACAGATTCACTTTTCTCGCTGTAATTTTAGCAGATCTTCATACTTGTCATGATTTTCCTCAGAGAGTATCCCCTACCGCACGCGAGTACAATTCGTTTTTTTTTATAAACCTTATGTGTTTCTTTAGAGCTTCCATATTCCCAATAAGTACAAGATCAAAATCTTATCAGTATGCAAACATTTAGAACTGCTTCAGACGACATACTTCAGTTATTCGGTATGAGTTCACCGTCTGCAGCAGGCATCTCGAAACGTCTCGAGGACCGGAAGGTGACGTCTAATATATTTCTTAAATAACCGATTCTCAAAAATTTTGTGTCGTGGTAAGTGCGAATCTAGGCTCCCCTGTATGTATATTCTTTGTAGACGTTCCAGTTCCATGTCCGATTTTCGAACGATGGCTCTTCCGGGGCTAAATTAAGTCGAATGCATACGTCCATAAAAACGCCGCTAGCATTGATTTATTTGGAGCAGTGACGTCACACTCACGAGGGTCAGTGATGCTTCGTAGCAGACGAACCTTGTTCTGCTCGCGCGTTACCAGACGGGCCCGATCTTTATATTTGCTCCCTCCGCGAAATGAAAATGCAGAGCGCAAGCTCGTCTGCTTCGTTTTGCAGTGGTCATGGTGACGTCAGAATACCAATCTCTCATATGCTCTGATTGAAGGATGGTGGGTAGACCTCGAAACATGCTGCCTTGAGGTGTAGACCTCGAGGCAGCTTGCTTAGATGTTTATCCGATATCCTTTAATCAGAGCCAATCAGAGATCGGGGTTTCTGCC